>PVLD010008577.1:0-32551 GCA_004027595.1 Dinomys branickii
TGGTGCGGCCACCACTGCCATCCTGGAACATGGTGCTCTTTAGCTTCCTTCTCAAGGCAAGGTCTCTCACCTTTATAGTTTTGAGGCTGCAAAGGGTGGAGACTTGCTGCTTTTTGGGATGCCCTCAGGCCATCTTTTACATTCTCTTGTTCCTTCATAGCAACAGAGATCACCTCGGCCTTATCTTTGCAGTCCACAGTTTTACTGGAGCTTCCTTTCTGGCCAAACTCACATTTTAAATCATCCTGCTGGGCTCTTTGATCTTGATTGTCAATATAAATCTGGCTAAAAGCCCCCAACAATAGCCATGCCACTGCCCCAACATTGGACTGCCTTGAAATTTCTTTTGCCAGATTAATCAGCTCGCTGCCACCCTTAATCTCAGTCATAGGCAAAGTCTCTGGACATGAGCAAAATGCAGACAAAGTTTCTGCCAAGCCATAACATACATCATCTGGAGTCCAACAGCCAATGCAATCCTTCTCAACAGAAACCTCCCGAACCTGGTCTTTACTGGCAAGATTTCTGTCAGCCTTCTGGTCTTCTGATCTCTGACCAGAATCTCCCAGACAGAACAGACAAAGTTGTTCTAGCACATCTCTTTCAGGGGACATCTCCAAACCTTTCCAAACTCTTCCCACAAGCCATTTCCAAAGGCTCTTGCACCACATGGTCAGATAGTGTAACAGCAACGATCCCACTTCAAATTCTCTCATTGCTGAGACAAAATACCCAACACCCAAAATGAAGGAAAGGTTTATTTAGCTTACAGTTTGTGGAGGTTTCAGTCCATATTTGGCTGGTTCTGAGGCAGAGTAGCACATGGCAGAGGGCAAACGGTTCATGGCAGCAAACAACCAGCAAAAGGGAGGGATTGCAGGCAAGCAGCCTCTTTCCCTTACCTTGTAAACAGCCTACCCTGACCCAGGGGGCATGTAGCTCTCACACAGTGTCCATGCCCTCCTCTTTCACAGGATCAGGACGTGTGCAAAGTAAGCACCTTGGCTTCCTGCTGAGTCACTGCCAAACCTCTAGACTCCCCAGGTTAACACAATGTATAAACCATAAAAGTGAGGTTGCCCTCCCGGGACCCCTTCAGTCTCTCTTGGAAGTTTTCTTTTTTTCAATAAATATTGTTTCCTCTTAAAAAAAAAAATGTGAGGATGTAGCTCAGTGTGAAGACCCTAGCTTCAATCTCCAGTACTATAAAAAGCAAAACACAAAGGTTTCATTACACTACTTCAAGAGGGAACGTAATTTAACATTTATGAATTGTTCACTGCTAGTTTTCCACTTAGTGTTTCCGTACAGTAGCTGACCTTGTGGAAAGCAAAACTGCAGATAAGGGAGCACTGCTACACTACACATCAAAGACAATGTGCGCAAGTAAAGCAGTGTGATACACGGAAGTGGTCAGCACTTATTCCCAGTACCAGCCTTAGATTTGCATCTGCACCACGCTCCTTTCCTTAGCCCTTCAGTAGTGCCTCTTCTGGCAAACTCTAACTCTAAACGCTCTGGTCCCTGCTTACATTCTCAGAAATACTCAGTATTGATTATCTCTTTTTTCATCTGTACCTTCTTACACACTCTTTACTGAATAATTAATTTATACCTTGTTATGTTTTGGATCTTAAAAACCCCCAACATGGGTTGACGGTATGGTCCCCAGCTGAGGGTACCGGGAATGCTGGGCAGCAGGGCCTAACTGGAGGAGGTGGAGCTTGAAGGCATGTCCTTGAAGGCCTGCCCTGGCCACCAGGAGAAGGAAGAACTTTGGAAGCACACTTTAAAAATCAAACACTAATAACACATTCTCCAAACAAACAAAATCTGACTTGTAAGGGCAAAGCAAAACAACATTTTGGATATAACAAATACAATTTAGAATATTGAAGGTTACAGTACAAAGAGAGTCTTAAAATGGAACTGTCACCAGACATGGTGGTACATGCCTTTACTGCTAGCACTCAGGTGGCTGAGGCAGGAGGACTGCAGTGAGTTCAAAGCCAGCCTAAAACATGTAGTGAGACCTTGTCTCAAAACAAAACAGAAAAAATAATCTTCAAATGAGATGATAGATGAATCTGAGATGAAAACCACCTCATGCACTATCTCTAAACAATGGCTGAATTGTATTTATATCTGATTTAATAAATATTTTAAAATAGTATAAATGTGGGTATATTTAGTTTCCTAATTTTGAACTAATTAAAACTGAACCACAGAGAATGAGTCAAGCTTTTTGTTCTATGAACAACGGTTTTTTTAAAAGACTAAAAAAAAGTTTCACTTTTATTTGAACAGGAAGACATTCAGAAGACAATGAAAGAACTTACAGAATTTCTTTAATGAATACAGTTCCATTAAGCAGCTTGCTGGAACACGGTTTACAGAGCAATGGCACATACTGGCTTTTTCCAGTGTGGGTGTCCTGGTATTCTTAGGATCTTTCACCCACTCCTATGAGTCAGTTTTATATAACACAGTAATGTATAATTTCCCTCCTACTCACAAGCCAGCACTTTAGAGATAACATCTTACCCTGAGTTATTTAAGGAATATGGTAACTTGGAACATTTTAATATTTTACAAAATGTGCAAACAACCAAATTATTACTATGTCAGTAACAAGCTGCTTGACTTCAATAGAAACTTTTCAGTGTGTTTCAGTACTGTAATAATTTAGGGGAAATTCTTAAGAAAATACGCAAATTGTTTTTCTGTAATCAAATATTGTAACTTTATTTAAAAATAAAGGTATTTTGCCAAATATTAGCCATTTTTCATACACAGAGAAAATCAAGCAAGGTGTTCTATTCGATTCCCAATACCCTCCTAAAAAAGGAAAGAAAATAAAGTGACTTAGTAATTACATATTTGCTCAGGAATTATTTCCATAGCTACTGAAGATTATTTAGTAACAGAATTCAAGAAAAGTAAGATTTTAAAAAGAATTGATTTGGCTTTTCCATAGTACATCAAACATTCTATTTCTGAAGGGTAATTGAAAGGGTTTATATAAAATCAGTTTGCCACAAATAAGAAATTAACATCCCGATGATTTTTTTTTTGTCTATGCTAAAATTATTTTGCTTACACCTTACCAGAATCAACTGTTCTATGATGGGACTTTGAAAATGATTATTAGGCTGAAACATCTGTCATTTAATTATCATAAAGAGAAAATATTTTAATTTTCTTTCATTAAGGAAGGATTGGTATAAAGACAGGAAAAGCGTATAGAAATAAAGGAATGTGATTTAAAACAACACATAGATGCAAAAATAAAATTCAGCCCCTGGAGACTGTAGAGGCTCATAGCATTACATATATAAACATTAACTTTATATCTGATGAGAAACTAATTTTAAAACATACTGCTGTATAGGTTGGACAAGATTACAAATATCTATAATCCCAGCATTCATGAAGCTGAGGCAGGAGGATCGCTGAGAGTTTGAGGTCAGCCTAGACCACATAGTGAGTATATGGCAGCCTGAACTACTTAGTGAGTCCTCTCAAAAACACCAAATTGAGTCCGGGGAGATAGCTCAGGGGCATAAGTGCCTGCCTGGCAAGCACAAGGTCCTGAGTTCAATTCCTGGTACGAAAAAACAAAACAAAAAGACCAAATCAATCGATGGATCAATAAAGTAAAACATACTAGAAAGATGATGATCACATGGTACATAACTCATTTTCATTTTGTACATTCTCCTCAAGTTTTATGCAACTTATTTAAAGCCCATAGATCTTGGGATTATTTCAGCGTGCTCGAATTATAAAAATATGATTTAAAAAAATATTCTGAGCCTGGCAAAGTGGCACACACCTATAATCCCAGCATTCTAGGAGACTGGGGCAGAAAGATCACAATTTCGAGCCCAGGCTGGGCAACTGAGTGACCCAGCTGCATCAAAATACAATATTTTTTTAAAGGGCTTGGGAGGAAGCTCAGCACAACAAAGGCCCTGGCTTCAATTCCTAGCACTATACCAAGGGGAGATTCTAATGTGGAGCAAGCACTTGTCAATCTCTGATCTAACAAGATGCCATATCCGCATTCCATTGTAACATGAAGCTGTGGTATTGTCAGGGAAGGCAGGATTGCAGAATAGAAAGAGCTAAGCGGAAGGAGCCAAAGCTTATCTATAAAAATTACTGGTTTACAAATCCTATACTTTAGACGTACTATCCTGAGAGTTGAGCAAAGAGAAGGCTGTTAATACATTTGCTATAAATGACCCCCCCCAGAGTTTTAGTTTCATTACATATAAAATAGTAATAAGTATGCACCTAATAGGATCATACCTTTGTACCCACGAAACTCCTAGCACCTAAAAGGTGCTTTTGAAAATTAAATTTGCTGGGTGTGGTGGTACACAACTGTGATCCCAGCACTGAGTAGGCTGAGGCAGGAGAATTGCCATGAGTTCGAGGCTAGCCTGGGCTACACAGTGAGATCATGGCCAACCTGGACTATAAATGGAGACCCTGTCTCAAAACACCAAAAAGAAAAAAGAGAGAAAGAAAGAAAGAAAGAAAGATTAAATTCACATACCGAGGTCATTCCTATGCCCTAAGGAAGTGTACCGTTCTATATTAATAGTACTACTGTACTTCTAATCATGGTAAAATATGCATAATATAAAATTCACTATTTCAACTATTTTTAGTGCACAGTGTGTTGGCATTAAATACATTCACTCTGTTCTGAAACTATACAACTATCACATTTCCTGAACTTTTTTATCATCTCAAACTGAAACTCTCTCCCCATGAAACTAACTCCTTCCCTCCCTTGCCCTGGTAACCACCTTCTATTCTCTATGTCTATGAGTTTTGCTATTCTAGGTACTTCATTAAGGGAAATCATGCAATATTTGTTCTTCAGTTAATATGTGTCAAATAATCCAATGGCAACCCATGTTCCATCAAAACAATGAAGATAATGCTAGAAACGTGGCTCAGAAGTACACCCTTGCCTAGCATTTGCGGGGCCCTGGGTTCAATGCCAGCGCCATCAAAACCAATAAACCAAAGGCCAAAATAAACCTAGACAAATACATGCATCTAGCCACATATAATGGCACATGCTTGTAATCCCAACAATTCCGGAGGGTTAGGCAAGAGGATTACAAATTTGAGCCCAACTTGAACAATTTAGCAAGACCTTGTCTCAAAATAAAAAATAAAAAATGCAGGACTTGTAGTTCAGTACAAAGGCCTCAGATTCAAGGTACTACCACCTTAAAAGAGTTCACACATACAAGTGATATAAAAATCTTTATATCCTTTCAAAGCATCTACCCTGGGAGAGGGACATTTATTGATTGATTACTTTTATGCTGTGAATGGTAAGCTACTGCCATTACCCACCAACAGCAATGTGCTTTTGATAAGTATTATATACTTACATATAAACTTATATATTATGTGAGTATATATAAGTATATATTATATAATATATATTATATATTATGTAAGTATATATTACTACTTATATGCTTACATATACTTACATATAAACTTATATACTCATACATTATACACTTACATACATATAAAAGGACTCAAGTAATGTATATAGCCTTTGTTTTAAGATAATTAATAATATTCTAAAAACTAAGGATGCCAGGCATGGTGGCACATGCCTGTAGTCCCAGCATTCGGGAGGCTGAAGTCAGGAGGATCATTGCAAGCTCAAGACCAGCCTGGGCTACCAAGTGAGCTCAAGGCCAGCCTGAACTGCAGAGCAAGACCCTGTCTCAATAAGACAAAAAATTTAAAAAAACTTTTAAAAATAAAAACTAGGGGAATAAAGACAAAAAATTATGAAAGTACACATTACATTTTGCACATTTATTACCATATAATTCCACACTAATAAGTAAGCCAATAAAATTATTCTGGTGATTATTAAAAAATAATGGTGTTTTGGTGTTTGAACAGTACGCATGCCAGGGCCTAGTTTTCCTGCAGTGTCTGTGGCACTATAGCTGCCTTTCGTTTTAGCCCCCAGGTGGCAGTGTGGCCCAGAGCAGCAGACATTGTCAGGTCCACAGCTCACCTATAGAATACAAAAACAGGGGCTGGAGGTACAGCTCAGAGGTGTAAGTGCTTGCCCACTAAGCACTAAGGCCCTGAGTTCGATCCCCGGTCCCGGAAAAAAAAAAAAATAGAATACAAAAACATCCCATTTTCTAAAGGAACCTCACCACACCTGACAAATATACTTGTAAAAACTAAGCTAGACATCAGGTGTGGTGGTGTACACCTGTATTCCCAACAGTTGGGACCTTATCTCAAAACAAAACAAAAAAGTAGGACAGAGGACCAGGGACATAGCTCAGCAGCACAAATGCCTACCTGGCAAGTGCAAGCTCTTGAGTTTGATTCCCAGTACCAAAAAAAGAAAAGAAAAGAAAGAAAAATAACTAGCTTAGAAACAATTACTCTAGTGTCATGTCCATTTTAGTAAAGATTGTGAATTCGATCTGGCACTGTGCTACTTCCGGCTCATACCCCAAGTCAAAGATACCGTGAATGGTAAACTTTTTTAATTAATTCAGGACAAAGAGGTAGCACGAGAGTGCAACTAAAAACACAAAAAAAGACTCTCAAAACTGCTTCAGAACCACGTACCAAGGGGCAGTGTTTGAAGGAGGACTAATGGCACTTGCCTTTTACTCTAATAACTTTTTTATTTAAACATACACCATGTTTTTTATCACACCTTTTTTATTGTTGTTGTTATTGTTTAGTCTTTTTGAGACAGGGTCTTACTCTGCAGTTCAGGCTGGCCTTGAGCTCACTTGGTAGCCCAGGCTGGTCTTGAGCTTGCAACGATCCTCCTGCCTCAGCCTCCCGAGTGCTGGGATACAGGAGTGCACCACCACGCCCAGCTATCATACCTTGTATAAGTTAAAAAACAACTTAATATCCATATTTACAAGCTAAGGAATTATAGAAGGGTACTTCTAGAAAAAATTAAAAGTGGCTGCGGATGTAGCTAATGAGAAGGTCTGGATTTAATCATCCGTACCAGAAAAAAAAAGTTTGATGAATTAGAAAGCGTAACTAAATTAAAGGCTTAAAAGCGCAGTTAAAGTTAATATTATAAAGTCTATGTTTTATCAACAATAGTTTGGGACACACATAGGGAGCCAGGTTTCCTCTATACTACAAGGTCCTCATCCCCTGCTTGGGCACAAGGAAAAACAGTATCGTTCTACAACTCACATTCATTTTTAGAGTACCAACATTTTATTTCTTATAAATTAGATGACTTGGACTATATGAAATTAATAAATTTTTATACCTTATTTCTTCCAGGATTTTATATCCATACTTGCGGTTCATGTTTCACTAAATTATACTTAGCTTATTAAATTGAGATGTTAAGCAGCGAAATATGTCTTAACATTAAAAATTGTAAGAATCTTTCTGTGGCCAAATCATCAGGTGTTTTCCAAATTCTGTTCAGTGATTTGTGTAAAGATTTAGTCTACCTTTGGACACCTACAAACAAGTATAACAGCATATCTAAAAGATACTGCACCAGAAAACTCTTTGATTTTAGGAAAGAAAAGAAAGCCATGAAAGAAATTAGGTCATCAACAAGTGATATCTTTAAAGAATACAAAGTACGGTAAATCTCCCTTTATTCCTTTTCCAAAGGTCTTAAATATCACAAAATTTTCTCTTCTCCAACAGATTAATAAAACATAAGGGTCTGGCAGAATTTCCAGAAGAAACAAAATACACTTCATTTTAGAACAACACTGACAGAGTATTAACTAACGATGAGGGCTGCACGATAGTGTGCAGTGCTGAGCCTACTAATTCATCCAGTGACAGTCTGCTTACAGCTCATCAAACATGAATAAAATGCAGCAAACCTTCTTGTTCAAATATGCACTAAAATTTTCATGGCAAGCTTTCAATTATGTATATTCACAAGTACACATATAGAAACAAACACATGTACATCAATAGTCGTTTAATAAACACAAGTAATACAGCAGTACTTTGTTTCACAAATGCTTCTGTTTGTGAACAATTCAGTGCATGGACAGAAGCATTCAGCAAGGTTTTGCTTCTGTCCACGAACTCCTCATCAATTGACAAACACGAATGCGGCCATCTTCCCCAGAATTGTGGAACAAATTATGTTTATGAACCAAGGCATCATGCTATAGTTAACCTTGGTGGACCAGATATTCAAAGATTTGATGCAAAGATGTTTTTCATCTTTGAAAATCCTCAAGAATTATCTAAAAATCTAAAATATTAAATTTGTTTTTAAAACCTGAGAGTATTCTGAGAGAAAAAACAATTTTACACTATGTATCTCAAGGAAACAAAACAAAACACAACACATTAGAGCACAATTCCAAAGTCAGAGGGCCACCTCCATTGCAAGATAAAGAACCTTTCAATAACTGGCTGTGGTGCTACACTCCTGTAATCCTAGCATTCGGGAGGCTGAGGCAGAAGGATTTCTACAAGTTCCAGGTCAGCCCAAACTACACAGTTCAAAGCCATCCTGAACAACACAGCAAAGACTGTCTCAGAAAGACGAAACATAAAAATAAAAACCTTGCATTGTTTTACGGTTGATACATTGTGTCAACTTGGGGAGTCTACAGGTTTGGCTGAATGACTCAGCAGAAAGCCAGGGTGCTTACTTTGTATACATCCTGTGCCTGTGGAAGAGGAGGGCATGGAGATTATGTGAGTGCTACACTCCCACTGGGTGGGGGTAGCCTGTTTACAATGTAAGGGAGGTAGAAAGAGACTGCTTGCCCCCCATTCCTCCCTTTTGTGCTGGTTGCTTTTGCTGTGCTCTGCCACCATGAACATGCCACTCTGCCTCAGAACCAGCCAAGTATGGACTGAAATCTCCACAAACTAAGCTAAATAAACCTTTCCTTCCTTAATTTTGGGCATTGGGTATTTAGTCTCAGCCAGGAGAGAAAAGTAACCAAGACACATTGCAACAACCCAGAGGACAGGCAGAAATGCAGCCAGAATACCCACCCGCAGGCCCAGTCTGCCTCCAAAAGAGGCAGAGCCCAATGACAAACCTCCGTTTGGGAAATGTCAGAGATAGGCAGTGGCATAAATAAGAGATTTTACTGAGTTAGCTAGCCTGTAGTGTTAGTTTCTTTTCACAAGTGTGATACAATTAAAAGTCAACTGCATGCGAAAATAGTGTCATAAAGAGACTAGATATAGGTCTAGAACATGATTCTAGCCCTGCCAAGAGGACTGCTGTCAAATAGCATGTTAGCATATTCAGGAAGAAGATGGTCCTCATTGAATGGTAAGGGAAAAAAAAGAAAAAATCAGATGGAAAAAACACCAAACAAAAAACTTACCATGAAACACAAGAAAATTATAATCAAATATTTGCCACAAGTTTAAATTTCAAGAAACCATCTATTAACAACAACAACAAAAAAAGGCAGAGGCAAAGGGCTTTGGGAAGCTATGGCCAAAAAGATGAAGAAAACAAATGTGAACTAAGGTATCAGATAAAAAACACACAAACACTGCTGAAATGAACATAAAATTGAAACAGAAGAGACAATAGGCTCTGCTAAAAACACACAGGACTGAAAAGGAAATTTTCAAAGAGAATGAGGAAAAACCAAAATTAGTTTAGAAAATTAACCAAAATTAGTTAGAAAAGACAGAAAAGATAAATGACATAAATGATAGGCCACTGAGTCTCCGCCCTCCATGTGCCTAGTACAGACAGAAGGTCCTCACTCAGAAGGCCCAGGAGCTGCTAACACTGGGCTTCATGTTTGGGCCCTCCCTGCCGTTTCCTGGGATGCTGGAGGTACTAGGGCAGGGGGTGCATGAACTGCTGTCACCGTGGTTTCTGTCTGGGCTTTACTTGCGCCCTGACCTTCTGGAGGTCACACACATAGGCAGGCCCTGATTATCCCCAGTGGAGCCCACATCAGACTCCTGTGCCTGCCCTGAGCTGCCTAGACATGGAATCAGGTGCTTCACACACTGTTGACCTTGCAATTCGTGTCTAAGATCTGCCTATGCCCTGAAATGCCTGGGGTCACAGGACAACTGATCTGTGATTGTGCCACCAGTGCAGCGCACTTTTGAGTCATAACACATGCCTGAGCTGCAAGGGGACACCAGATTAGATAGTCTGCCATCAACTGACATCACAGTTCGTGTCTGAGACCTGGGGAAACTAGGAACACTTCACCATCTACCAAAGACACCCGAGTAAACAGCACATCTCAGTGGACACTGAGGAACAGGCCGGACCACCAGGAAAACTAGGGCCACTAGTGATCTTTGCTAAACTGCCAGAGAAGAGGGGTACTGAACGTTCTGCCTGCAGCATCAAACACGACAAGGTCACGGACTAAAATGAAATCTCAGAACTCCACCCCACTCAGAACAAGTCCACGAGACATCAACACAGGAGAAATTGGTAAACATACACATGAAATTGCTGAAATGACTGCAATGGAAGTAAAAAAACAACTCCATCAGGCCATAGAGGAGATCAGATCAGAAATAATCTCGCAGGCAAAAGTGTAATGACAATAATAATGAAAGACTTGCTCAGCACATCTAGAGAAAAAATAGATTTAAAAAATAGAACATATGCAATAGATGGAAATGTCACATGAGCAATATAGGAATGAATTAGAATGCATGAAACAGACTCAGAGATTTCCAGACAATCAAAACTTCCATTGAAAGCTTGAAAAACCACTTGAATGAAGCTGAAGATAGAATTTCAGATCATGAAGGATCTCTTAAAATCAACAATGATCCAGGAAAAATAAATTCAACAGCTGCAAGACAACGCAAAGAGAAATAATGTCAGACTAATTGGTGTCAATGAAACAGGACACCAAAAAAAAAAAAAAAAACTGTACTGGAATGCTTGCCTAGCAAGCGCAGGGTCCTGAGTTCGATCCCCAGTACCACAAAAAAAAAAAAAAACAAAAAAAAACAAACCTGTACTGGAAACAGAAGGAGGCCACACAAATCACATAAAAAGAGTATTTGCAGAAATAATAGAAGAAACTTTCCCAAGCATGGAAACAGAAACTGAGACACAGGTAAATGAGGCATATACAACTCCTGCTAGTCATAACCACAGTAAAACTATACCCAGATATAAAATAATCAAGATCTGAGATTTCTAGCAAAAGAAAAGAATATTAAAACTGCTAGAGAAAAGAAACAGATCACAAATAAAGGACAGCCAATCAGAATCATGGCAGATTTCTCAACAAAAACCATCTAATAGAGAAGAGCATGGAGTGAAGTATTACAGGTCCTAAGACAAAACAGCTTCCAATCAAGACTGATGTATCCTGCCAAACTATCCTTCAAGTTTAACAGAGAAATATTTCCACAGCAAAGACCAACTGAAGAACTTCATGAATGCCAACCCATCATTACAAAGAGTACTAAAAGACATTTTAGACAGAGAAGAAAATGACCGCAATTTCAAGAACAACAATAGAAAGGAAACCTCAAGCAGAGCAAACAATTAAATAGGTAGAAAAAGTAGGAAACCAACAGCAAATAAATAACATATCAATGATAAGCCACTACATATCAGTATAACCATTAATGTAAATGGCTTCAATTCACCACTCAAAAGAACCAGATTGGCAGAGTGGATTAAGAAACAAAATCCAACCACCTGCTATATACTGGAAACACATTTTACTCAAAAGGAAATCCACACACTGAAAGTCAAAGGATGGAAAACAATCCTCCATGCAACAGGAACCCATAAAAAAGCAGGAGCAGCTATTATGTTTGCAGACAACATACACTTCAAACCCAGAACAATCGAAAGATATAAAAAGGGACAATACATACTTGTTAGGGGAAAACTGCAAGAGGAAGAGTTAACAGTCATAAACATGTATGTACCAAATATCAGAGCCCCAAACTATGTTAGACAAATCTTAACAGACATGAAAACACAAAAAATTAATAACACAATTGTAATACTGGAACTCAGCACCCCTTTGACACAAAGAGATACATCAACTGGACAAAAAATCAGCAAACAAATAACAGATCTGAACCAAAGTTGTGAATAATTAGACTCAGTGGATACATGCCAAGTGTTCCACACAACATCAGAATACACATTTTTCTCAGCCGCACATGGGACCTCCTCTAAAATAGACAAATTCTAGCCCATAGAGCATATCTACCTAAATGCAAAAGAATAGAAATTTTCCCATGCAAACTATCTGACCACGGCACAATGAAATTGGAAATTAACAAGAGGAACTACAAAAACTCCATAAACATTTGGAAATTAAATAACAACCTCCCGAACAACCAATGGGTCACAGAACAAATTAAACAAGAAATTTAAAAATACCTACAAACAAAGAAAAATGTAGATACAATTTACCGGAATCTGTGGGATGCAATGAAAGCAGTCCTCAGAGGGAAATTTATAGCAGTGAACTCACACATAAGGAAAACTTTCTAGAAAGAGAGCAAATAAATAAACGAATGCTACACCTGAAACTTTTAGAAAAAGAAGAACAAGTCAAGCCCAAGGCCCAAGGAAGGGAGAAGATTATAAAAATCAGGGCAGAAATTAATACAACTGAGATGAAGAAAACGCTACAAAATATAAATGAATCAAAGAGCTGGTTCTTTGGAAGAATAAATAAACTTGGTAAGCTCCTAGCCAACCTTATCCATAAAGAAAGGAAAGAACTCAAATTCATGCAATAAGGAATAAAAAGGATTAAGTCACTATAGACCTTACAGAAATCCAAAAGACCATTAATACCTATTTTGCAAATCTTTACTCTGATAGAAAGCTCAGAAGAAATGTACAAATTCCTAGAAATGTACAAATTATCACAGTTGAACCAAGAAGATATAAAAATCCTGAACAACCCAGTATCAATTAATGAGACTGAAAACATGATTAAAAACTCAACAACAAAGGAAAGCCCAGGCCCTGATGGATGCACAGCAGAATTTTATAAGAAATTCAGAGATTTAATACCAACACTCCTCAAACTCTTCAATGAAATTGAAAAGGAAGAAATTCTCCTTAACTCATTTCTGGAGGCAAGTATTATACTCATACCAAAACCTGAGAAAGACCCAATCAAGAAAGAGAACTATAGACCAATCTCTCCAGTGAATATAAAGCCAAAGATACTAAATACAATACTAGCAAATAGAATGCAGCAAATCATCAAGAAAATAATATACCGTGACTGTCTTGGTTACTTTTCTCTCGTTGCTGAGACAAAATATCCAACACCCAAAATGAAGGAAGGAAAGGTTTATTTAGCTTACAGTTTCTGGAGGTTTCAGTCCATACTTGGCTGGTTCTGAGGCAGAGTGGCACATGGCAGAGGGGAAACGTTCATGCAGCGAAAGAGAGGAATGGCTGCAAGTAACCTCTTCCTCTCCCTTACTTTGTAAACAGCCTACCCCCACTCAGAGGGCGGGTAGCTCTCACACAGTCTCCATGCCCTCCTTTTCCACAGGCTCAGGATGTATACAAAGTAAGCACCCTGGTTTCCTGCTGAATCACTCAGTTAAACTTCCAGATTCCCCAAGTTGACACAATGTATCAACCATAACGATGACCAAGTGAGATTCATTCCAGGACTGCAGGGATGGTTCAATTATTTGCAAATCAATTAATGTTACATACCATATCAATACAGCCAAAGACAAAAACCACATGATCATCTCAATAGATGCAGAAAAAGCTTTCAACGAAGTCCAACATGCATTTATGATAAAAACACTACAGAAAATAGGAATTGATGGTCTTTACCTCAATCTGATCAAAGTCATCTATGACAAACCAATAGCCAACACCATACTAAATGGACAAAAACTGAAAGCTTTTACTTTAAAATCAGGAACAAGACAAGTATGTCCACTGTCACCACTCCAACATAGTTCTGGAAGCATTAGCAGAGCAATTAGACAAGAGACAGAAATAAAAGGAATAAGGATAGAATGGAAGAAGTGAAATTATCACTATTTGCAGATGACATGATACTTCACATGAAAGACCCCAAAAACTCCACAAGAATACTCCTTGAATTAATCAACACATTCATCAGTGTAGCTGGATACAAAGTCAACACTGAAAAATCAACAGCATTCCTATACAAAAACAACAAATAGACTGAGAAATTAAAGAAACCATAACTTTCACAATAGCATCCAAGAAATTAAAATATTTAGGAATCAATCTAACAAAAGAAGGAAAAGATCTATTCAATGAAAACTACATTACTCTGAAAAAAGAGATTGAAGAAGATTTAAATAAATGGAAAGACATTCCTTGCTCATGGATAGGAAGAACCAACATTGTGAAAATGGCCATACTACCAAAATTGTTGTACAGATTCAATGCAATTCCCATTAAACTACCATTAGCATACCTCACAGATCTACAGAAAACATTCCTTAAATTTCTTTGGAACCAGAAGAGGGCCGGAATAGCAAAAGAAATCCTGGGCAACAAAGACAAGTCAGGTGGAATCACAATCCCTGACCTGAAATTATACTACAAAGCTACTGTAATAAAATCAACATGCTACTGGCTAAAAAACAGACTTAAGGATCAAGGGAACAGACTGGAAGATGTAGCCACAACCACAAACGCACTCAGCCACCTAATCTTTGACAAAGGGGTCAAACAAACTCACTGGAAAAAAGATAGCCTCTTTTAATAAATGGTGCTGGAAAAATTGCCTTGGCACCTGCCAAAAAGTGAAAATACACCTGAGTCTATTCACCATGCACCAAACTCAAGTCAAAATGGATCACAGAAACACTAAATCTATTGGAAGAGAAAGTAGATAAAAATCTTGAAGACATAGGGGGAGGCTGAGAGTTCATGAACAAAAACCAAACCACATGGGAAATATTTCAAAGAATTAACAACTGGGATCTCAGCCTACTGAAAAGTTTCTGCACATCTAAAGAAATCACCAGCAGAGTAAAAAGAAAACCCACAAATTGGAGAAAAAAAAAAACTTTTAGCTAACTCCCTCGGACAAAGGTCTTCTATCTAGAACATACAAAGAATTAAAAAACATCAGCCCCCCCAAATTCAAAGACCCAATCCAATAATGAGCATCTGAGATGAACACATACTTCTCAGATGAAGAAATACAAATGGAAAATAAATACATCAAAAAATGTTTAACATTATTAGTCATTAGAGAAATGCAAATTAAAACAAAACTGAGATTTCATCTCATCCCACTAAGAATGGCTATTATCAAGAAATCAACCAACAGCAAACGCTGGTGAGACGGTGGAGAAATAGAAACTCTTCCCCATTGCTGGTGGGAATGCAGACTGGTGAAACCACTGTGGAAATCAGTTCGGAGATTCATCAGCAAGCTAGGTGTAGAGGTCCCATTCAACCCAGCTATTCCCCTTCTGGGTATTTTCCCAGAAGATCTGAAAACATCATATCATAGCAATATATGTGCATCCATGTTTATAGCAGCACAATTTATAATTGCTAAATTGTGGAAGCAACCTAAATGTCCATCCACTGAGGAATGGATAAAAAAATTGTGGTACTTCTATATAATGGAGTATTACTCAGCTATAAAGAAAGATAAACTCGAGGCTTTTACAGATAAATGGTAACAAATAGAGACCATATTTATAAGTGAAATAAACATGAACTCCATGTGTAAGCAATGTATTGTCTCACTAGTATAAGAACCCAAAAGAGTGAATAAAAACTAGGAGGTAGGACAGACATTGCAAAATGAAAGGAACATGCTCAAAAGAGCATCTGGGGTGACTGAAAGGAGAAAGGAAATAAAGGGAAATTATGTATGTATGTACATACAGGGTAGCTAACATAGTTGAACTACTGACTTCCATTGCTTTACTGAAAAGAACAGTTAATGATTAATTATTTGATCAATCTTGTATGTGTTGTAACCTGCTCCCATTGCTACAAGACAAACAAATGTTGTCGCTTGCTCCCGTTGCTATAAGACAAACAAAAGTTGTCACTTGCTGTAACCTACCCCCTCCCCGGGCTAAAAGTTTGCTTAAGCTGCATGTCTAAACTTGCTGCGCTGTTTCCTGTTCTGTATGCATCTCCAAGCACTCTATACAGATCTAAGTTTGTGGTTTGCAAGCATAAAAACCCGACCATCCGCCCACCCGGCGCTCTCCTTACCTGCGTTGCAACAGAGATGCCGCTGGGTACCAGCTTAAATAAAGCGCTTTTTTGAGAGATCTCGATTTTGTTCTGGGTTACTTTTGGGGGGGGGGGTCCCACATTTTGGGGGCTCGTCCGGGATTCCTACTGGCCTCTCTCTGCTTCCCCGTTAAGTTTGCACCCCACTTTTTCATTTTCTTTCGATCGGCCGATTTGGTGCTTTCTAATAGCACGTTTGGGGTGGCTCACCTTGTAGGTCTCACCTCTGCGGAGCGGGACGCCCTCCGTTTAGTTTCTGTTTAAGGGAATGTTTGGCATTGCTTTTTGATTGTTCCCTTTTGGTTAAGGGAATGTTTGGTCTTGCCTTTTGATTGTTCCCTTTTTGTGACTCTGAATTTCTTCTCCAGCCTAGCTTTTCCCGCTTGCCCGGTTTTTTTTTTTTGCCTCCACAGCCATTTTCTAGGTCTCAAAAAACGACATCAAGGCGCCATCTACTGTCTGAATTTGTTAATTGTTAATTGTTAACTTTGTCAATATTTGTTGTCTTTGTCTTTGAGAGAATGGGTCAGTCAGCGTCCGCGTCTCTAACTCCTTTGTCTCTGGTTCTTAACCATTTCTCGGAATTTTGCAGGAGGTCATGAACCTTTGGGGAACCAGTGTTCCCCGGAAGACTCCGTACCTTTTGTGAGCTCGAGTGGCCTGCCATAACTTCTGGGTCATGGCCCTCGGAGGGATCTTTTTGTTTGTCTCAGCACAGGAGGTCCGCCGTGCAGTTTTCAGTCCACCCTCCCACCCGGACAAGTTTGTCTACATTCAGGTTTGGGTTGATCTCATCCAGGACCCCCCACCATGGGTTATCTCGCCAACTTCCTCTCCTAGCCCCTCTCAAGGACAGCAAGCCGAAAAAAGAGGCCACTCCTCCTTCTGGTAACATTCTGCCCCCTTCGGATCCGGAGGAACCTCTAGATTCCCCCACGCCACCTCCCCCATACCAGCCACTCCCTTGTATGCCCTCTCCCGACGCTCCCCATCAGAATCCCCCTCCCCCCGAGTCCCCAACGAACCTGCCACCGCTATCGTTCAGGTTCCCCAGACTCCACCAGTCAAGGTGGAGACATGAGAGCGGGGCCCCTCCTCCCTTTGCATGAGGCGCCACGCACGGAGGGACAACGACCAGCTTTTGTCTATGTCCCCTTTACTACGTTGGATTTATATAACTGGAAACACCAGAATCCCCCTTTTTCTAAGGACCCTCAGGGCCTCATTAACCTGTTAGAATCTATCTTTTTCACCCATTGTCCCACTTGGGACGATTGTCAACAGTTGCTCCAGACTCTTCACCTTGGAGGAACGTGAACGCATCCGCAATTTAGCCCAGCGAACCATCCTTGATCTGGACGGAAATCCCACTGCGGATGCGAGACAACAGGATGCTGTTTTCCCCCTTACCCGACCAGATTGGGACCCTAACTCAGATTCAGGTAAGGAGGCTCTCGACCGTTTTTGCCAGCTGTTTCTGGGAGCCCTTAAGGCTGCCGCCCGGAGACCCACAAATCTATCAAAGGTTACTGAGGTAAGACAATTGGCATCTGAGTCTCCCACAGCTTTCTTAGAAAGACTGCTGGAGGCTTATCGTATATACACCCCCATCGACCCGGGGGCCCCAGAAAATGCGAGAGCAATTAACAACACTTTCGTGTCCCAGTCGGCCCCTGATGTAAAACGCAAGCTACAAAAATTTGAGGGGTTTAAGGGAGCACCCTTTAGCCAATTGGTGGAGATAGCCTAGAAGGTTTTCGACAGCAGAGAAGATCCCAAGGATCAAAAACTCACTAAGGTCCTCGAGGTCTTAGTAAACAACATGGGAGATAAGAGGACAACTACTGCTGCAGGAAAATTGCCAAATGCAAACAGGCCTCCCTTAGGCAAGGATCAATGTGCATACTGTAAAGAGACCGGCCATTGGCATAGAGATTGTCCCAAGCTGCAGGAAAAACTCCGAAAAGATGCAAAGACCCTTCTCAATCAACCGTGAGGGGGTCAAGGCTCCACACCGGCCATTGGCATAGAGATTGTCCCAAGCTGCAGGAAAAACTCCGAAAAGATGCAAAGACCCTTCTCAATCAACCGTGAGGGGGTCAAGGCTCCACAGGTCCCCTGGAGCCCCGGCTAACTTTAACTGTGGGGGGCCAACCCGTAGATTTCCTCGTGGACTCTGGAGCGGCCCACTCGGTTTTAACCAAACCCCTTGGAAATCCCACTGGAAAGACCTTAAAGGTTATTGGGGCTACAGGAAACACCCAAGTTGCTAAACAATACCAGGCCAGATTATCCAGACCCGGACGCCCTGATATCCAGCATACTTTCTTATGGGCTCCAGGTTGTCTGGACCCTCTGGTGGGAAGAGACTTAATGCATAAACTTGAGGTTCAGCTCAGTTTCATTTCTGATGCCCCCAAGTGACTATGGGGCCTGACTGAGACCCACAAATCAGAGTGCTGGCATCCTACCCTGTGGGCGAAGGACATTTTCTCTACTGTCAGGATTGTGAGCAGCCTGAGGAGAGACGTTTTGATAGGTCCTCAGAGGATGACCTCTTGATTCGATGGCTCCAGGAGATCCCCTCAGTGTGGGCCGAAAGTAACCCCTGCCCCAGGCTGGCCGTCAACCAAGCGCCCCTGGTCATAGAACTACTACCTACTGCAACTCTTATATGGCTGAGACAATACCCAATTAGCCTGGCTGCACGAAGGGGAATTGCCTCACATATCTCCAGATTTAAGGCCCAGGGGATTCTTAGACCATGCATCTCTCCCTGGAACACGCCTTTGCTGCCGGTTCAAAAACCAGGAACGCGGGACTATCGACCAGTGCAGGACCTACGAGAGGTAAACAAGAGGGTATTAACCCTCCACCCCACTGTGCCCAATCCCTATACTCTGCTGAGTCTACTGAGACCACACCACACCTGATTCAGTGCTAGATTTGAAGGACGCCTTCTTCACTCTGCCTGTAGACCCGGTGAGTCAACCCATCTTTGCTTTTGAGTGGACAGACCCCACCTCCGGGGTTGCTGAACAGTTGACTTGGACCCGACTGCCCCAAGGGTTCAAAAACTCCCCGACCTTGTTTGATGAGGCTCTGGCCTGAGACTTGTTGTCTTTCCGGGAAGAACACCCCGAGTTAACCCTTCTCACTATATGTGGATGAAAAAAGGGGCATCACAAAGGGAGTCCTAACTCAAGCCTTGGGCCCCTGGCAGAGACTGGTGGCATACTTCTCCAAGAAACTGGACACTGTAGCCACCGGCTGGCCCGCATGTCTGCGAATGATCGCAGCAGTTGCCCAATTGGTCCTAGAAGCTAGAAAGTTAACCTTTAGGCAGAAGCTGATGGTGATCTCACCTCATGCCCTTGAGACTCTAATCAAGAGGGTCGCAGGGGCGGTGGTGGTCACCTCATCTACCGTGCTGTGGTCTCAGACACAGACAGCAGATATGCTTTTGCCACTGTACATGTGCACGGAGCTATATATCAAAAATGCCCCCCAGATACTAGATCTCCTGGCTGCCATATGGCTGCCCAGCCGAGTGGCCATCATGCATTGCAGGGCCCACCTTAAGGGTTCTGACGATATAACTCAGGGAAACAACCTGGCAGACAAAACGGCCCGCAAAGTAGCCACAAAACCAGTGGGGATCCTCACCTCCCCTACCATGTTATGCCCTCAACCCTCTCAGAGCCAGTCTACACTCAAAAGGACCTACATCTGGCAACCCAACTGGGCGCTAAGCGGGACGTGCCAGAATGGTAGTTTCAGCTGCCAGATAAGCGCATTCTCCTCCCTGAGGCCCTTAAAAGAGAACTGATCCTCCAGGCCCACAAGGCCACGCATTTGGGTGCCTCTAAGTTAGCTGAACTTTTTCGGGACTATTTCTTTATGCCCAGACTTGGCAAGCTAACCCTTTCTGCCAGCCTCCATTGTGACCAATGTCAAAAAGTGAACCCAAAGGCAAGCAAGGCCATAAAAACCGTTCAATATAGAAAAACTATGCCGGGAGAACACTGGGAGATAGATTTCACTGAAATCAAGAAACCAGGCCTGAGTGGATATAAATACCTCCTTGTAATGGTCGATACCTTTACTGGTTGGACCGAGGCTTTCCCCACCAAGTCAGAGTCAGCTCTAACAGTAGTTAAAAAACTTCCATATGACATTATCCCCCGATTTGGCCTCCCCCTTTCTATGGGGTCCGACAATGGCCTGGCTTTCATAGCTCAAGTAACTCAAAAATTGTCCCAGGCTCTCCGGATTGACTGGAAGCTCCATTGCGCTTACCGGCCTCAAAGTTCAGGCCAAGTAGAGCACATAAACCAGACCCTTAAGTCTACTCTGATTAAGTTAAATCTAGAAACTGGCGAAAACTGGATAAGCCTCCTTCCCTTTGCTTTGTTAAGAGTACGCTGCACTCCCTATGTTTCTCGTATATCGCCCTTTAAAGCTGTTTGGTAGACCTCCCCCTTTGATTCCTCGTTTAGCTGAGGAAAAGCTTGCTGAATTAACTAATCAAGATCTCATTAAGTCACTTCAGGCACTTCAGCCCGTCCTGACCACCATCCACAAGCTGTTTCGCCAGCAACACCCCCCTCCTAAGGACACAGAGGAAAACGGCACTACACTCGTTGAACCTGGAGCCCAAGTCCTGCTAAAAAGACACCAACGAGAGGGACTGGAGCCCCGTGGGAAGGACCATACACAGTCGTCCTCAGCACCCCAACAGCCGCAAAGGTAGCTGGAAAAACGGCGTAGATTTATCATTCTCATCTCAAGGTCCTTCCTCTGCCGAACACTGCCTTTAATCAACAAGATAAGTGGACAATAACCACGCAGGATAACCCCCTTAATATAAAATTAACAAGATGTTAGGATTATGGTTCACGTTATTAACTTTCTCACTTCTGTTACTCCCTAACTGCAGTCAGATAATAAATGCCAGTTCCCCTCTTTGTCCCACCAAAGGGCAAGTGTTTATTTGTGGAGAAAATCAGGCATATACTTTTCTCCCTAGTAATTGGACTGGATTGTGCATAATGGCAACTCTGTTGCCCGACATAGATATCATTCCTGGAAAAGAGCCTGTTCCCATCCCTAGTCTTGACTATATCGCCGGTCGAGCTAAAAGAGCAGTACAATTTATACCCTTGTTAATAGGATTAGGAATCTCAGAAGCATTAGCTACAGGCTTGGCAGGAATGGGGGTTGTGATACACTCCTATGTCAAGCTATCCAATCAGTTAATTAATGATGTTCAAGCCCTGTCTAGCACAATCCAAGACCTCCAAGACCAAATTGACTCCTTAGCAGGGGTGGTCCTCCAAAACCATAGAGGACTAGACTTGTTAACTGCTGAACAGGGAGGCATATGCCTCGCCTTGCAAGAGAGATGCTGCTTCTATGCCAACAAGTCAGGCATAGTTAGAGATAAAGTAAAACAGCTCCAAGAAGACCTAATTAAAAGACAGCGAGAGTTATCTAAACACCCCTTCTGGGGTTCACTTGCTGGGAACAGATTTTGGGCTTACTTGATCTCCTTTTTAGGACCATTATTGGGAATTTTATTGATAGTGACGGTGGGCCCGTATGTACTCAAGTCTATAACAAACTACATAGAATCTCGCATACAAACAGTTAAGATGATGGTCCTAAGATCAGAGGAATGGAAACCGGTACCTCATGCTACCGTTAGTGGGGAGTCAATGATTTGACCCCCCCGGCCAAAACCAGTGGGGAATGTTGTCCCTATTGTTTTTTTTTTTTTTTTTTTTTTTTTGCGGTACTGGGGATCGAACTCAGGACCCTGCACTTGCTAGGCAAGCGTTTATTCCACTGAGCTATATCCCCAGCCCGACGGGAATGTTGTAACCTGCTCCCGTTAATGTTGTTACTTGCTCCCGTTGCTACAAGACAAACAAATGTTGCCGCTTGCTCCCGTTCCTATAAGACAAACAAATGTCGCTTGCTCCCGTTGCTATAAGACAAACATGTTGTAACTTGCTGTAACCTGCCCCCTCCCCGGGCTAAAAGTTTGCTTAAGCTGCATGTCTAAACTTGCTGCGATGTTTCCTGTTCTGTATGCGTCTCCAAGCACCCTATACAGATCTAAGTTTGTGGTTTGCAAGCATAAAAACCCGACCATCTGCCCACCCGGCGCTCTCCTTGCCTGCGTTGCAACAGAGATGCCGCTGGGTACCAGCTTAAATAAAGCGCTTTTTTGAGAGATCTCGATTTTGTTCTGGGTTACTTTTTGGGGGTCCCACAGTATGTCTCTATTTGTTCTCCTGAGAAACCACTTTGAAGATATCAAAACGTAGTACAAGACTTCCGGGAAGATGGCGACCAGGTGGGCAGCAGAGAGAGAACTTCCCAGAGGATTACCACCCAGACAATGGAATATAGCAATATGAAGACAGAAAGGAGAGAGATGTGTACCCTGAACCCAAGAAGGATCTGAAATGGGAACTGAAGCCCTAGGAAAGACGAAGAAAACCTCTCCTGGAGGAAAGGATCAGAGGGCCGCTGCGGCACAGTCGGAGGGAGAAGAGACGGAGAAAGAGGAAGCCACTGCTTCAAACACACTCTTGGCCCAAGCCCTCATTCCAGCAATCGCAGCTTCAGCTTCGGAGACCCACGCTCATGGAAGCCTCCTGACTCGGCCAGGGGAGAACGGAGTTCCAAGAGCTGGTCCAGGTCTGGAGAGGAGAGGGCCCAGCCAGGAAAAGAGGCAATGGTGGTTGGGAACTGTGGTCAAATCCAGTGTGAGGATGAGAGGTTGCAACAGCCACTGAAGCGGAGTCCCCACCCTGCAGCAACCTTCCTAATCAGCACCTGGAGGCAAGGTGGACCCAGAGCAGCCAGTACACATCCCACCACACCCAGCTCTATGCCTGCCTCGTGGCTGTGGCCTCCTGCCTCTGCACTGTGTGGGCGGCTGCCAGTGGGGAGCGGTGGGGTGCATCGGAAGCAACATCAGAGCCACAGCAACTCCCAGGGATCCAGCCAAGGAACAAACGGGAACTGGAGCGCAACAGCAAGAGAGAGCTGCAGATGGAGGTGGATCACACGGCCCCACGCCCTTTTCACTCCAACATCAAGCAGAAAGCATGAACTGAGTTACTGGGCTTCAGCTCCCACCCTGAACGCCCTCTGTGAGCTCCTTGAGCCTCAGTGGCCTGCGCAATCACCACCTGTTCCTGACAGCAATGGGATGAGTCCACAGGCTTCAGGACTCACCCCAAACTACTAATACAAGCAACAAGAGTGTCTCCATACTGCTTGCATATATGAACCTTGTATGAACCCATGGCAACTGGGTAGGCAGCAGAGAGAGAACCTCCCAGAGGAATGCCACTCAGACATAGGAATATAGCAACATGTGAAGGACAGAAAGGAAAGAGGTGGATATCCTGAACTCGAGAAGGATCTGAGAGAGCGCCGAATCCTAGCCACTAGACCACCAGGGAGCGTCTCGAGAAGGATCTGAAATGGGAACTGAAACCCTCAGAAAGACTAAGCAAAACCTCCCCTGGAGGAGGGGATCGGAGATCTGCCATGGCACAGTCGAGGGAGACGAGATGGAGAGGGAGGAGGTCGCCGTTCCAAGCACACCCTTGGCCTACGCCCTCATTTTGGCATTTGCAGCTTCAGCTTTGGAGACCCATTGCCCAGCTGCAAGGGGTGGGGAACTGTAATGCTGAAGATCAGGAGGAGGTAGGAGGAGAAGAAAGGGCCTCTGGCATCAAGGCAATGGGACAGAGCCAAAAGGGTCACAGAGGGCGCCCCAATGGGGGCGCGTGCCCCGCGGCTGCTCCTCTTAGGGCCCCGCCGCTGCTCCGCTGTGGGCCCCATGGCTGCTCCACAGTGGGCCTCGTGGCTGCTCCACAGTGGGCCCCATGGCTGCTCCACTGCTGCTCTGCAGTGGGCCCTGCAGCTGCTCCACAGTGGGCCCCGTGGCTGCTCCGCTGCTGCTCCGCAGTGGGGAGGCTGAGGCAGGAGTATCGTTATGAATTTGAGATCAGTCTGGGCTACAAAGTGAGCTCAAGGGCAGCATGAACTGCATAGCAAGACACTGTCTCAAAAAGATTAAAAAAAAAAAAAAGTAAGTAACATCAATGCACAGATTTAAGTATAAATGCAAAACAAATCAAACACACAGCCAGTGGTGGTGGTGCACACCTGTAATCCCAGGAGGACTATTGAGAGTTCAAGGCCAGCTTGGGCTACAAAGGGAGCTCAAGGCCAGCCTGAACTGCACAGTGAGATCTTGTCTAAAAAATAAAGAAACCAAACAAACAAAAGCACTGAGGCACACTGTAGAAAAGCTTTTGGGTAGTCCGGCTATCTTCAAAATTAGCCAGAGTAGCGAAAAAATGCAATTCATGGCAGAGTAAAATATATTAAATACCTAGAAATAAATATGATGATATATAAAAGGAAGATTTAGCCACTGAAAAGTATAAAAACTTATTGGAAAAAGTTTAAAAAGTGGAAGAATAATTGAGATAAAAATAAATGAAGAATAACAAAGGAATGAAACAATAATTCTTATTCATGAACTGAATCCCTCTATATGGAAAAGAAATTAACTCTCTCAAAACTGATATACAGATATAATACAATTCCACACAATCTTAACAATTTTTATAATATTCATAAATGAATTCCCTGATTTATGTCAATGCAAACAGCTAATAACAGCTGAGACAATTTAAAGGACAATGAGGCTAAAAAGTTTATAGTACTTGATACAAAAGTAGTATCATAGCTACAGTAATTGAGACTGATCAAAAATAGCAAAGAGAAAAACAGAACAAAGAACCTACAACTGCACTGTCACATATTGTAGACAACAGACAATGTGACAGTAAAATTTAAATATAAATTAATGAAAATTAGTCAAAATTTAAAATTCAGGATCAGGCATGGTAGTCCACACCTATAATCCCAGCACTTGGGATGCTAAGACAGGAGGATTGCTGTTTCAGGCCAACCTAGGCTGCATAGTGAGTTCAAAGCCAGCCTGAACTACATAACGCACATCTTGTATCAAGAAAGAAAGAAAGAAATTTAAAATTCAGATTTCATCTGCAACAGCCACACATCAAGAACTCCATAACCACATGTAGCTAATAGCTACTGATTAGAACAGTACATGTGCTGTGAAATATTTAGTTATCAGTAACATATAATATAGATAAAAGTAATCACTATGTACCAAAGCATGCGCTAATATAAAATATCAATTAAAAAAGGAAAAAATCCAAATCGCTAATAAGCATATAAATAGCATTACATTTTTTTGTCACCAGAGAAATATAAGTAAAACCTAAATGTATATCATTACATATCTAACAGAATATCTAAAATGAAAATAAAGACAGACAGCATGAAATGTCCATGAGGATATGATAGAAGCACAATTATTAGATATTACTGATACAGGCACATATTGATATAACCACTTTGGAAAATATTTAGCAATATTTTAGGTTGAACTGCATCCCCACCAAATTCATACATTTAAGCCTAATCCCAAGAAACTCAGAATGTGATCTTATTCAGAAATAGGATCAGGAAGCAGAAGAGACCAAAAATAACAGAAGCAACCTTGGGCAACAGGAGGAAGGCAGGAGGCACCACAATTGTGGAATTCAAGTTATACTGTAAAGCTACAGTGATAAAGACAGCATATTATGGGCGCAAAAACAGAAGTACGAATCAACAGAACAGAAGGTGCAAAGGCAACCCCAGGCCTATACAGCATCTAATCTTGGACAAGGGGGCAAAAACATATGCTGGAGCAAAGATAGCTTATTTAACAAGTTGCACCAGGAAAACTGGTTAGCAGCATGCAGAATGAATCTAGGTCTGTATCTCTCACCCCACACTAAAATGAAATAAAAATGGACCAAAGACCCAGATATAAAAACAGAAACACTAAATCTGCTGGAAGACAAAACAGGTAAAACTCTTGAGGACATAGGCATAGGCAAGGACTTTTTGAACATAACCCCAATTGCACAAGAAATAACACCAAGAATTAACAAATAGAAAGCTTCTGTACAACAAAAGAAATAACCAGTTGAGTGAAGAGACAGCCTATAGAATTGGAAAAATTTTGCTAGCTACCTCTCACACAGGGGACTAATACCTAGAATATATATGTAAAAAAAAAAAACAAGAAAATTAGACCCCTCCCAAATAAAAGAGCCAGTCAAAAATGGGAAACTGAAACGAATAGTCATTTCTTAAAGAGAGTAAGTACAAAGGATCAAGAAGTACGTTAACTCTTTTCCTCCCCGGCTGTCTGAGAATCTGTTGCCATCATGAATGACACAGTAACTATGCGAACCCGGACGTTCATGACCAACCTACTACTTGAAAGGAGACAAATGGCCATTGACTTCCATTATCTTGGGAAAGCAACTGTACCTAAGACGAAACTTCAGGAAAAACTCACCAAAATGCACAAGACAACATCAGATGTCATTTCTGTGTTTGGATTCAGAACCCATTTTGGTGGCAGCAAGACAACTGGCTTTGGCATGATTTGCGATTCCCTGGATTATGCGAAGAAAAATAAGCCTAAACACAGACTTGCAAGACGCGGCCTACATGAGAAGAAAAAGACCCCAAGAAAGCGCTGAAGGAACGCAAGAACGGAATGAACGTCAGGGGCACCGCAAAGGCTATCGTCGGTGCTGGCAAAAAGCTGAAGGGGTAAGGATTCTGCAGTGCCTGTCTGTGGCGACTAACTTTTTTAACAAGAGGATTAATAAACTATAAAAACTTAAACGAAAAAAGTACATTAAAAAAAAGTTTGGCAACTTTGGCCATTGGAGAAATGCAAATCAAAATGCTGAGATTCCATCTTACTCCTGAAATGATGGCTTTCATCAAGAACTCAAAAAGCAACAAACCGTAGCAAGACTGTGAGGAAAGGAATCCTACACTGTTGGTGGGAATGTAAAGTGGTACAACCACTGTGGAAATCAGCAGGAAGCGTCCTCGAGACACTGAAGACAGAAATCCCATTGGATTCAATTACACCTCTTCTGGATATTTTCCTAAAAGAATTAAGGACATCCTATTACGGCGATACATGCATACCTATGTCTACAGCAGCATCACTCACAATAGCTAAGTTTTGGACTCAGCCTATACATCCATCAACAGATGAGTGGATAAAGAAAAGATGGAATATATACACTACAGAGTATTACTTAGCTATAAAAAAGGATAAACTTGAGTCATTTGTAGGACAATGGATGCAGCCTAAGACCAGAGTGTTAAGTGAGATAAATGAGACACAGAAGGTTTAGTATCGCATTGTTTCTCCTCTATGAGAAACAAAAAGCATAAATAATCTCAAGAGTAAAATAAAAGATGATAAGAAACGGGGATAAACTATGTGGAGATGGAAAAGGGATTTGAGGTGGAAGGGAGAAACAAAGGGAAAGTAAAAACGATCAAGACATTTGTATGTGTATGAGCCAGGCAGGGTGGTACACGCCTGTAATCCCAGCACTTGGGAGGCAGAGGCAGGAGGATCATTGCAAGTTCGAGAGTAGCCTTGGCTACAAAGTGAGCTCAAGGCCAGCCTGAGCTCAACAAACAAACAAACAAACTACTGGGGAGAAAATATATGACACACATGCCTGTGGAACCAAGAGAATAAAATTCATAAGAATTTAGAAAACAATGCCATGGCTTGATGTGATAGAAGAGATCATATATTCCAATTATGAAGGAGTAAAGAAGCAGTAGTATAAGGTACTGGTAAGACATCTCCAGAGGCTGCTAATCTAAGGTGGAAAATTAAATGAATGATCTAAGTGAAAACTATAAAAGATCAGTTATACATGGACAAGACCTTCTTGAAAACTGTCAATGTAGGAGGGGCTGACACTATCTACTAACTTGAATACTTAAGGTAACAAAATACACTTTAAGAATTTAGAAGTTGTTCAACATATTTCCATCTGAAATTAAGTTAATCATAATTAATGTATGAAGCTAATTTAATCAGAACAAATTCTACTAAAGACAGACTATGGACATATGAAAAGGAAGTCTGTTTTTAAATATCCTTGCCATTGCCTGGCAAGCATGAGGTTGTGAGTTCGATTCCCATTACATACATACATACATGCATGCATAAATATCCTTGCCAGGAATTTAGCATTCTTAGCATGTCTTAAAAAGGTACAATACCTGCCATCTCTTCTGAGAGCAAAAATGATGCCCTCTTTCTGGAATGGAAGCAGCTTTGCTCTTAGTTTCTCAGGCAAATAATGTAGTTGTTCATCAGATTCACTTGTTAAACAAGAAGTCCCAGGTGAAAGAGTCTTGTTTATGTTATGAACTCTAGGCATGATGATCCTAAAAAACAAAGAAATCACAAAAAAGAAAGAGGGAAGGGGGAATAGATATTAGTATATTAGAGA
Organism: Dinomys branickii; assembly: GCA_004027595.1. NCBI lineage: Eukaryota > Metazoa > Chordata > Mammalia > Rodentia > Dinomyidae > Dinomys > Dinomys branickii. The sequence goes on from PVLD010008577.1 coordinate 28,717, forward strand.
AACACGTAAAACAATATTACAGTACTTAGAAATACCTTCCATACAATATCTACAGACACTAACAAATTAAAACATGTTCTGAGGAAGCTAATAAGCAAATTCAAAGCACTGAGTTAAAAAGTAATTACCCAAAGAACTCTCTAGAAACTTGGCATCCTCTGTTACATTTTAATAAAGCCATACCACTTTATGCAGTAAAGGTATTACTGAGAAATTATAAGTTTAGTAAATTTTTACAAATTTATATGTATATTTGAGATAGAGCCTTACTGTATAGTTCAGGTTGGCCTGGACCCTCTACGTAGCCCAGGCTGGCCTCAAACTTGCAGTGATCCTCCTGCCTCAGCCTCAGCCTCACAGATGCTGCGATTATAGCCATGTGCCACACCCAGCTGATTAATTTTTAAAATAAGAAATCAGTGTGCTACAAAAAGATTCCTTCTGTAATTAGTCATTTAATAACTACACATTTTCACATGACACCAAATATTTTAAGGATGGAGTAAATCTGCAATTTTTTTCAGAGTGGTTATGCCTGCTTTTTTTGGTAGTATCAGGAATCGAGCTCATGACCTCACGCTTGCCAGGCAGGCGCTGTGCCACTGAGCTATATCCCCAGCTCTGGTTAGGCCATTTTTAAGAAATTAAGTTTATGGGTATAATTTACATACATAATGCTGAAATTCATCACTGGGAAACTGCACTTGTGGAGCCCTGACATATCTTGATTCCTCGTTTTTCCCAGTCCGCTCCCCTCCCTTCAATCCCTCTTCCCTCCTTATTTACAAAGCTGCTTCCATTTTATCCCTTTCCTCACTTCTTTTCTCTTCCTACCATTCCCCTCCCCTGCTTAGTTCCCCTTCCTTTTAAACACTTTCTTCCTATTTCACAATTTCTAGTATATATTTTGTTACTTATTTATACCTTCAGTTTCTTACACCAGAGGGACAGTGCGATATTTATGCATGTCCATAAATCTTCATTTTATGGTTATACATTTTGGGTTTTTTTTTTTTGGCAGGGGACAGGGTCTTGCTTGGTAATTCAGGCAGGACTTGAACTCACTATGCTACCCAAGCTAGCCTCAAACTCACAGGAATCCTCCTGCCTCAGTCTCCCAAGTGCTGGGATTACACTCATGCAATACCAAGCCTCTCCAAGACTCTGAACCCAGACACTGGAAAGTAACAACTTGGGGAAGAAAAGAAGGAGGAACATAGGTTCCTGGGAACCAGGAAAGCTCTGCTGGGAAAACCGGAGGACATAGAGAAACCGGAGACAGAAGGCACCAAGAAGAGAGGAGGGGGCGATCTGCATCTTCTCCCTGGCTCTTGGCTCCTGACTTGCAAGAAAGGAAAACCTAATCCACAGCGATACAGTGAAAGCAGGGGACCTCAGAGGCCTGGAATGGGCAGCGGATACTACCCGCTGTAAACGCTGGTGCGGGGCTGAAGTGCACGCAGCAGCTGCCATCTCCCCTGGAGTGGCTGGACACCATCCCAGGAAGGGCTCGACTGAACCCAGGACTTCGAGCAGCAATGCGTTGGTTTCATTTCAGGGCACCCAGTGACACACGTCCACAGTGGCTGGGTGGGGCTAGTCAAGGTGGACAGCCGCAGTCACTAAGCTGTGCTCACATTAATAAGAAATCCCCCCAAAAGGGTTTAAACCGAAGGAAAAAGGCCCCACCCCCACAGCCAGAGGACAGGCTCAGCCTGAATCACCCTGGAATTGTAAGTCACAGAACTGGTACCCTCCAGACTACACGCAGCAAGGACATGGGATTGGACTGCCTTCTTTATCTGACAGCTTGAGCTAGGACAAGATTTCAGAAGAAAACTGCAAGTTTGAAATCACAGAGAAATTTTATCTCCCCTTCATCTTTATTATTCTTTTATTTTTGTTTCTTTTGTTTGTTTTGAGACAGGAGCTCACTATGTAGTTCAGGCTGGTTCTGAACTCATTACGTAGGCCAGCCTGGCCTTGGAACTCCCAGCAATCCTGCTGCCTCAGCCTCCCCAGTGCTAGGATTATAGGCATGTGCCACGTGTGGCCAGGCTTTTTATTTTTGAGTGAGTGTGTGCATTGTTTTTACTTTAGTTCAGTTTTGTTTTTTCTTTTTCTTCTTTCCTTCCTTCCTTTCCTTTTTCACCAGTTTCGCGGGGTTTTAGAAATCTTCCATTGTCCTTCTGCCTTGCTTCTTGTCTCTTTTATTACTATTTTTTCTTTATTTTTCCTCTTCTCCCATTTTTAATGATACTACTTCAAGATTTTAAAATGTATCCACTCAAACAAAACTATTTTTGAAATGTGATATTTTTCTGAGGAAGCAGTGTGCGCTCTCCCACCAATGACTTTGGCACGGTACCAAATTCCATTTTTATGCAAAGGCTTGCTCTTGAACTGGACACGCGATTTCCAAATTTTCCCCATCTTCACCTCTATGGAATTCTTCAACTGTCTTTAACAGAAGTAAAACATCCAGGTTCTCTACCACATCAGTTTTCATGTCCAGAATCTACTCCACCTGGAACGCGTCCCCCCCCCTCCTCGTGTTGTTCCCCCACCGCTCGCCCCCTCCACCGCTGGGTCCTTCCTTTCGCCTGCTGCTGCTCCAGCTCCTCTCCTCTGAGTTCACACAATTTGCCCCACTGTAACTGCCCCTTCTGTAGCCACAGCCAAAAATTGTAGAGGACAACTGTCTGCGACACACGCCTTTCAGCTCCTCGCACACATGCAGCTTAGCCCTAATTCTCTTCTCTCTTTTTAATGTTTATCCCTGTAATTATTTCTTAGATTTTTTAATTCTCTATATATTCTTTTTTTCTTCTTTTTCTTTTTCTTTTATTGTCTATTTCTCTTACTTTTACCTAATTCTGTAAATATACTTCTACCTGGCAATAAGAACCTTTGCACCATTTCTCTCTCCGCCTTCTCATGTTTGGCCGGTGATCTGAAGGATGTAAAAAGTCACCCGAGTTGAAAATTATGAGAAAAGCACTCCTGGCAGACAGTCTAAACAGAAAGGCCCTGAAAAAGGTCTTAGTGTTTTCAAGAAACACAAAGGAGGCCAAGGTAGCCAAACCAAAGGAAAGTATGGTACAAGATGAAGCTACTGAGCTAAGTCAGGAGCCAAACCACACCGAGCTTTGATAAAGACTTCGGAGTCTATTTTAAGAATGAAAAGAAGCAGCCGGGTGTGATGGAGCACACCTACAATGCCGGCACTCTTGGAAGACAGAAGCAAGAAGGACTGCACATTTAAGCACAGCCTAGACAACTTAGCAAGACCCTGCCTCAAAGTAGGGAATTTTAAAAGGGCCTAATGAGGTACCTCAGTACAAAGGCTCTAGGCTCAATCCTGAGTACCAAAAAAAACAAAAATGAGGGGAGCTAACGGAGTTGAGGCCCCCAATATATCAGCAGTAACATGTAGCTATTTAAATACATTTAAATTAAAAAGTCAACGCTCCATCAAATCAGTCGTATTTCATGTGCTCCACAGCCACAGTGACTTATACCCGAACACAGCGAACAGTGCGCAGATGGAGTACTTCTAGCTTCACTGGAAGTTCTACTGGTCATCACATGCTGGAAAGTTTTAAGAAGGGGAGAACCACAGTGTCACTTATATTTCAAAAACAACCTGGAGGACAAAGCTACCTGTAAGAGAAATTTTCTCTAGTAACAATGATACATGAGCTGTGCTAAACCACCCTCCTTTCCCCTTTCCGGGAGTTAAGCTGTTACAATGTGTAGCCGCCCAAGGACAGAGTAAACCAGAGGGCCTAAACTGTGAAGATAAGGACAAACCTCATGACTAAGGAATTTGTAG
>PVLD010008577.1:32651-83106 GCA_004027595.1 Dinomys branickii
CAATGCCATCTGCTTCTGTAACCGCGCTTGCAAAAACCCCTCCTCCCTTTGTTCTAAAGCATATAAGCCCTGCTCGGGCCCAACTTGGGGCTCTCTGTTCCTGTGTGTTCAGTGAGCCCCACGCATGCCTGGATAATAAAGACCCCTTGCGAATTGCATGAGTGAGTGTCTGTTGGTGTCTTCCTACACGCGGCGGGCACCTGCACCCCCACACTACCCATAGGAAACCACAGAACAAAACCCCTAGGCCAGTGGTGGCAAACCTATGGCACATGTGCCCCAGCCGGCTATTTGTTATGACTGAACGATTTGCCGTCACTGCCTAGTCAATGCAATCCCCACTGTTTCCATAGGCACCTGGATTTAAAAATGAGTGATGACTCTTATTTGACTAAGGTTCCCATAAATACCAAGGAAGTTGCTTAGTACCCTCTAAATATACACCACTTACAGCCAAACTGAGCAAACAAAACAGAATGGTTCAAAAATGGGAAAATAAGGAAATAGGACACCTATTATCATTTTGCAATAGGCAAGGCAAAAATTAAACTTTAACTGAAAGTGCAGTCTCCAGAACTGCAGCAGAGGTAAACAGAGCTTGCTAATGTCATATATGTGGAGAATGAAACATGGGGTTCAGGTGCACATTAGAAAACGGAGATGGTGAGACATGGAGATTGCAGACTACAGAAGAAATGAATGGGGGTTTCTATAAATCTTTCCGAAATAAATTTTGAGCTGGCTGTAAAATATGAAAATAAAATGTCAAATAGACTTAGAAACTAAGGGTCTTCAGCTCATATAAGGAAAGTGGAGCCTGGCCACACGAAATTTCTTTCTTCCTTGCTTGCTTGCTTTTCTTTCTCTGTTCTTTCTTTCTGTCTTTCTTTCTGTTTGAAAAAGGGTCTTGCTCTGTAGTTCAGGCTGGCCTCAAATTTGCAGTGGTCCTCTTGGCTCAGCCTCCCAAGTATTGGGATTACAGGCATGCACCACCACTCTCAGCTGAAACATCAGACACTTTTCCATTCTGGCTTAAAACTACGAACTTTGCTAATCACTCTTACCCATTCTGGCCTATAGGAAGTCAGTTTGCTGATCAAATACACCCCACTGGTCTTCATCTAGAAAGTCAAAACTGAAAGGCGTAGGGATTAAGTGAAATCCATTCTAGTAAAAGGTGCAGCAAAAAGAGATACATCTACTTTCCTCAATAAAAGTTCCAGAAGCGCCATGCAGGATCAGTGATGTAAGGTGAAACGTGTAGGGCAGAACACAGAAATTAACTTTAAAAGGAGCTATTAATTTCACTCATGATTACCTTTTGGTTTACTTTGTTATTTATTTATTTTTGGCTTTTTAAGACAGGGTCTCGTTATGCAGTTCAGACTTGCCTTGAACTCATTACGTAGCCCAGGCTGGCCCTGAACTCGAAGGCATCCTTCTGCCTCAGCCTCCTGAGTGATGGGATCACAGGTGTACATCACCACATCCAGCTCCTCTTCCACGTTTTTTTAGGTACATATACCAGGGCTCAGTAGCCTTCCTTGTTGTAGTTCTTAGTAATCTTATAGTCACTATCTTAGCTTTAAACACTATACTCTGTCTAAGCCAATGACTTCCACATTTATATACGAAGAACTCTTCCGAAGTTCAGATTTCTATCTCTAACCAGACACCCCTATTTGGGAAAGGGCATCTCAAGTATGACCAAAACTGAATTGTACCTCTTTCCCCCAGACTCTGTTCCACCCACGTACTTACTCATTCCATATTGGCTACCGCCTCCAGATCTAGTCACTGGTCTGAGTTACCATCATCTCTGGTCTGTGTTTCTGGAAGAATCTAAATGATATCCCATTTCTGCCTTTTCCTCTACATTCTCCCTCCAATACATTAGTGAGATACTTTAGAAAACTAAGTCTGCACACACCATACCACTTCTCAGAACTCCTCAGTGGCTCTCAATTTCACTGTGCTAAAAGTAAACGTCCTATTAATGCTTCCGATCTCTTACCCCCTCCGGCCTCCCATCACCACTCCATTTCCCTATTCCTCTCAGTCACAGGGATGTTTTCGTACAAGGTATGATTTTAAAACACACTGTTCAATCCTTTTTAATGTCTAGGTTACGTCCTCCCCGCTGAGACACAGCACTCACACTCACAGCTCTAAGGAGGGGAGTTTTGTTTTGCCTCACAGGTCTCAGTCTACAGTTGGCTACCTCCACAGCAGGGCGGCACAGCAGAGGAGGCTTGCTTTTAAGGCGCTGCAGTCAGGCAGCAGGAAGCAAGGCGCTAGGGAGGGAGGGAGACACATCCTTGCGGCCTCGCCCCCAGTGCCCCGCTTCCTCCGACCAGGCTGCACCTCCCAGCATCACATTTAGCTATAAACCCGGCAGCACACTAACCCACACCGCGCATGATCCAACCACCTCTCCAGAGCCCCACCTACGGGCATGTGAGGCTTTTTCAGACGTAAACCATAACAAAGACACAACTTTGAACACACTTATCCAATCATTTTTGGCAATGTAATTTTTATCATAATATATTAAAAAAATCTAAACATTCCTTTTCTTCATTCATTCCTTTGTATGTTTCTGTCTTATAAATTTGTATGCGCTGATCTATTTTCCTATTACTACTCTTTTCCCTAGATATCTTCCTGGCTACCTATCTTACCTCACTTCCTTCAGTTTTTTTTGAAATGTCACTTTCAGCTGGGCGTGGTGGTGCATTCCTGTAATCCCAGCACTCGGGAGGCTGAGGCAGGAGGATCTTTGCAAATTCAAGACCAGCTTGGGTTACAAAGTGAGCTCAAGGTCACCCTGAACTGCATAGTGAGACACTGTCTCAAAAAAGAGAGAGGAAGGAAGGAAGGAAGGAAGGAAGGAAGGAAGGAAGGAAGGAAGGAAGAGAGAGAAAAGAAAAGAAAAGAAAAGAAAAGAAGGAAAGGAAAGGAAAGGAAAGGAAAGGAAAGGAAAGGAAAGGAAAGGAAAGGAAAGGAAAGGAAAGGAAAGGAAAGGAAGAAAGGAAGGAGTAAAAAAAAAGAAAGGAAAGAGGGAAGAAAGGTAAGAAAATGTAAGTCGTTCCAAATTCCATATTGAACATACAAATTTCACTTGAATAAATCACCAGTTCCAGCCAGGCATGGTGGCGCACACCTATAACCCTAGTACTCAGAAGGCTGAGCCAGGAGGATCACCATGGGTTTGAGGCCTGCCTGAGCTACATAACAAGACTCTGTCCCAAAAAAGCCAAAAAGCAATCAATCAATTAATCATCAATTCCTAAAACTGGTGAACATGGGCTGTCCACTGCACAGTCTTACTTTGAGATACATTACCAGAAATCATATTCCACAGAAACCAAACACTGTTCAGAGTTGATCAGGAATTAGGAATACCAGGCCCGGGCACCGGGGATATAGCTCAGCAGCATATGCAATTGCCTGGTAAGCCTGAGATCATGAGTTAGATTCCTGGGACATTTAAAAAAAAAAAAAAGAAAGGAAAAGAAATACCAAGGCCGGCTTGGTGGTGCAAACCTGTAATCCCCACACTAGGGAGGCTGAGGTAGGAGGATCATTGCTAGTTGGAGCAGCCTGGGTTATAAAGTGAGCTCGAGACCAGTTTGAACTATATAGCAAGACCCTGTCTCAAAAAAGACAAAAAAATAAGCAAAATAAAAAGGAGTTAGGAATCCCTACATACAAGTATATATTCCATTCAAATGTTTATACCTGATACAATTATATCCACAGATTATTGGTAAAATGCCACTTAAATGTAATAAAAAGAAATAATCGCTTGGTTGGGGGTTGTTTGCTGGTTTTTGGGGGGTTTTTTTGGTGCTATGAAAATTGAACTCAGGGCCTTCATATAGAGCGGCTCCTTTTTTACTTTTATTTATTTTGAGGCAGAGTCTGGCAGAGTCACTAAGTAGCCCAGGTTGGGCTCAAACTTACAATCCCTGGAACTACTGGTATGCAACACCACTGCCAAACTGTAAGTGATGTTTTGTCAGCAAAACTGAGTATTGTAAAATGATAATAGATCAATTTCAATATACTTCATATAAAATTAAATATTTTCTAATTCATCATGGGGTTTTTTAAACTATAAGAAGCTAGCAACCTCTGTAAATATCTTTCCCCAAACTTAAGTGAAGTTAGCTCAGAAGAAAGCAGGCAAGAACAGCCAGGTATGGTGGCTTATAATCCCAGCACTTAGCAGGCTAAGGCAGGAGGAAAACTAGCCCTATCTAATATCCAGGTACTTTAAAAGCAAGGGCACTACAATTATTCTGCCAGCAACTATTTCTTTTTCTTCTTTTTTTTTTTTTGTCTTTTTGAGACAGGGTCTCGCTATGCAGTCCAGGCTGGCCTAGACTCTCACTTTGTAGCCCAGGCTTGAACCCATGATGATCCTCCTGCCTCAGCTTCCCAAGTGCTGGAATTACAGGCGTACACCACCACACCCAGCTAGCAACTATTTTCAGAATAATGACAAAATAACTCCCATTTATTAGTGACCTCTGTGAGGCATAATATTAGGAAATTTTAGAAAATTTGTTACTCTCAAAACAACCCCACAGTATTGTTATCCTTATACTAAAACCAGAAAATTGATGTGTAATTTACACAAGACTTAACAGTAACTGGTACTGTTTAACCTGGAACTCAGACTTGAAAGTCTGAATTTTTGCCATTATATAACGCTGCCTTGCCAAATCACTCAGGAAAGAAATACATGAAGAGTCCCTGTGTGCCCGACACTACAGACACTACTGAACACAGGTGAATTTGTACCCTTGTGGCCTTGCCGCTGAGCCCAATCAAAAATGGAAGTGGGAGCTGCACACACATTGTCTAACACAATGTGGAGGGGCTATGGAAAAGTGTACATAAAGTGTGGGAATGTTAATCCTGCAAAGTGGCAAGCAACCAACTTATAAAAAATGTTTGGCACATGGTCTATCTTATTTAGCTGTCTCATATATCTCTTCAGTTGAGACTTCAAGGAAGAATGGAGTTTATTCATGGAGAATTAAAATAATATTCAGACAAAAAAGTGTTCACAAAGGCACAAAATTTTTTTTAAAACTTTTTTTTATTCTTTTTCTCTTTTTTTTTTTTGAGACAAGGTCTCACTGTAGTTCAGGCTGGTCTCAAACTGGTTGTGATCCTCCTGCCTCAGCCTCCTAGAAAATCTTATATAGTTTTTAATATAAAGAATAAAATATTTAAGGAAAAAAATTGCTAAGCATGGCAGTACACACCTATAATCCCAGAACTCAGGAGGCTAAGGCAGGAGGACTGTCTCAAAAAAAGGAAAAGAAAATATCTGACACAACAAGTGGTAAAGAAGTAAAATCAAGCCAGGACAGTGAGGTTTTGCTAAATTGTTTTGGGGCTGGGAATATAGCTCAGTGGCACAAGTGTCTGCCCAGTACCATAGATAGATTAGACAGATAGACAGACAGACAGACAGACAGACTTAATCTATTTAAAGAGTTTCAGTGGGGCATGGTGGTACACACCTATAATCACAGCACAATCACTGAAAGTTTGAGGCCAGCCTGGGCTACACAGCGAATTCAAGTCCAGCCTGTTACATAGGAAGCACAAAAAGCCAAAATAAAATTTAAAGAGTTTGGACTTTATTCTGCAAGGAATCGAGAGTACTTTCTAGAGTTTAATCAGTTCGTTATTTTACAAAAGTTACCTTGTCAAGATTAAAAGAACGAACGTAAAGGCAGAAATAACCTTTTTAGAGGCTACCATAAACACTCCAAAAAACACGATCTGTAGGGTTGGGCCTAGGTGCAATCCCAGCACCCAGCTGAGGCAGGAGGACCACCTTGAGTTTAAGGCCAACCTGAACTGCATAGTGAAACACTATCTGAAAAAAGAAAAAAGACAAGAAAAAAAGAAAGAACGAGAAAGAGCAACACAATCTATAATTTTTTACCTTCAAATTTGTCTAATTACAAGGTTTGGCTTAAGTGAGAGACAGAACAAAAGTAAAGCAAAGTGTTTATTGCTGGGCACTGGAGGGCTGCTGAAGAGATGCAAGGACCCTCTGCCAGAGAGGGCCGGGAACAAAAACTGTATTGGCACAGGCTGGGGGTGGAGTTGATGGGGGCGATGGAGGTGACCTTACAGGCACCAGTTGGAAAGGGTAGATGCACATGCGCCAAAAACAAAAAGAAGTAGTAGTCAGGGAGGGGTAGGAAGAAGGCAGAAGCCAGTCCAAGCGTGACGCTTTGTCATTCTGGGCCCCATCCATACTGGATTGCCGCCATGATGACGGGGCAGAATTTTGTATGGGCAAAAACCCATCACTAATTACATACCCAACATTTTAGATGTCTCACAGACATTTGTAACACAATTACCCAAAACTACATTTGTTTTTTTTTTAATTTATTTTAATAATAAAAGGAAAACATATTAACAGACATCCATTTACAAAATAGCATAAGAACAATACTAGCAACACTGAATTAGATTTGTCCATTGACTTGTGAGTTCCCTGTCCAGTCTCTCAACAAACAGTACAATAAGGCAAGTCATTAAACCAGCAGCCTAGATTTTCAACTTTTTAAATTTTTATTTATTTTTTTTAATTGCAGAACAAGAAATGGAATCGAGGGCCTTCACACTGAGCTACACCCCCAGCCCTTTTTTATTTTGAAACAGTTGTGCAGGTTCCTACCTTAGCCCCCCAGAGTGCTGGAACCGCATATCTGTACAGCAATGCCTAGCTGCGGGTTTCATTCTTGGTCTCTCCATCACCTGTCTCACCAAATAATATTCCTTATCTCAAAAGAGTACCTCAAATCTATCCACTTTCATCTCAGTTTCACTGCCATAACCAAGCCATCATAATGCCTCCGCTGGAATACTATAATAGCTCTTGACTGGCTTCTGACACATTTTGCTTAGTATTATCATGGACAGGTAAATTAGGTAGAAATATAATAGGCAGTCACAGGGCTGAGCCCTCAAGGGAATCAGTGCATAAGATGAAAATGAATCAAAACTGTACCTAGAGGCACATCTCAGTAAGATTAAAATCAGGATAGCCAGATTTACATACTTCTTTAAGGGATAAGCTTGAGATCACTACTATTACCATTTGAGACTTCCCATTATCTCATTAGGGTTGGGCCATCCTCTCCCACCCATGAAGAGTAAGACTAAGACCATTAAAACTAAGACTACCAAGACTAAGACTAAAGACAGGACTATAGAGTATCGACCAAGATTAATGATGTCATCCATATGCTCCTGCTACCAGTGGGTCAGTATTACCTAAGCAACTGTACTTATAATCTACGGGTTGATCATAATTTTGACCTATGTTGTGCCCACTTCGAAATTTTGCTCCATAAAACTTCCTTTGCTCATTTGTAACCCACTTTCTGAGTCCCCTACTGTCTTTCTCAGGAGCTGTCTCTCCCTCAATAAAATCTCCTACCCTTACTCTCTGTCATTCCTCAAAATTCATTCCATTTCGAGGAATACAAATGGCACATTAGACATGTAATAGGTTGAGAGCTATAAAATTTCCCTTGATCTCTCCATCTACCTACCTCACCAAACGGAATCCAGTTATACGATTTCCATTTCATTTGTAGTCCCTATCTCAGCACTACCTGGTGTCAAATATAACTGGAAATTATCCTTTTCTGTTCATTTGAGTTGTGTCTCTCCATAGAGCCCTCCCACAAGAATCTCTGTCCCATAAGAATCTCTGCATAAAGTCAGAGATCACAGACTATCTCATTTATTGCCTTACTGCAGCAATCTAATATCTGGTACAGTTAGATACAAAAGAGCTGAGCCAGCCCCTTCCCTTCCTTCTGTAAACACCACACTCCACTAATTACCTGTGTTACCATAATCCTAAAACAGGGAAGCTCTGTAAACTGCATCCCTTCTCTCCATTCAATCATAAACCCAACACCACCCAAATGATTATCCAGGTTTAATCTTAGGATGTTGCAAAGATTGCTGACATCAGTCAGAGAGACCGTGGGAGGCATGTTAGGTCAGTGGTGTCTAGCACTATAAATACTGGAAGCCTGAGTTATTAAGTTCCTTTTTCTCCTTCACTTTTCTGCCTGTTGTTGATGCTATTGTCCCATGATCTTCAATAAACACAGCTATTTACTACACACTGTGAGGTATACTCTTGGCAATTCTTTCCTTGTCCTACACAAGAACCTGGACTCTTCTGGGCCCACTCACTTGTAACACATCTACCTGGTCAGCAGAAATAAAATTTAAGACACACACAGAGTTACTATATGCCAGGCACTATTTCACTATTTTACACATATTAAACAATTTAATCCTAACAAAAGCCTCTAAGGTAGGTATTTGGCTTTCTTTTGTTTGTAGTTTTCTTGAGACAGGGTCTCACTATGTAGTTCAGACTAGTCTTGAGCTTAATATGTAGACTAGGCTGGTCACTGGGATTATAGGCCTGTGTTCACCACACCTGGCTCTAAAGTAGGTATTTTTATTACCTCAATTTACAGCAAAGAGGTCGGGCATGGTGGCTATAATCCCAGCACTTGGGAGGCTGAGGCAGGAGGATTGGTGCGAGTTTGAAACCAGCCTGAGCTACACCGTGAGCTCAAGGCCAGCCTGAACTGCATATGGAGATCCTGTCTCAAAAAGACCAAAAAAAAAAAAAAAAAAAAAAAAATCAATTTACAGCTAAGGAAACTGAAAAGAAAGGTAAACCAATTTCCCCAAGGTCACACAACAGAAATTAGCACAACCTGGAATGGAACTGATTCCAGGCCCAGTCTCATGATTATCCATTACCTCTCTTAATAGATGTTCAATAAATATTTCTGGACCAAATGAGATAGAGAATATACAGATGAGGAAATGATTTAGGGGTAAATATAGAGGATAAGACTGGGCACATAGCTCAGCGTGGTGGCTCATGCATGTAATTCTAGCCCTTGGGAGGCTAAGAACTAAGAATCACTGCAAGTCTGAGGCCAGCCTGGGCTACACAGTGAGTTCATGTCCAGCCTGAACTACGTAGTGAGACCCTGTTTCAAAAGCAAAATACAAACAATAAAAAAGTTATATTGGAATCCTCAGGACATCTAAAAAGAAGAAATAAAAGATACTGAGGGATCAAGCTATAGCTCAATGGTGCAGTATAGTACATGCATAGAATGCATGGGGCCTTGGCTTTAATTCCTAACCACACACACCATTGACAATTATTCATTAATACTTACTATAGTTGAGGGTTGGTTTGGTTTGGTTTGGATTTGGGTTTGGGTTGGGTTTGTTGAGACAGGGACTCATTATGTAGTTCAGGCTGTCCCTGAACTGACTGATTGTGTAGCCCAGGATGGTCTCAGATTTGTGACAAGCCTCCTGCCTCAGTCTCCAGAGTGCTAAGATTACAGATGTGTGCTACCACACCTGCCCTACCGTTAAGTTTTAAAACATTACCAAAAAGCAAAGAAACATGATTCCATAAAAAAATGTCTGTTATTATAGGGAGAGACATCTGTAAATACCAATGGGTAAAAGTACTGCAGACCATATTGATTTTCTTTCATTGCTTTCCTATACTTTAAGTATACTATGTGTTATATGCATGGCAAAGAACAGCTTCAAAGAAGAAACAATTGCCACCTTTGTTTCCAAAATCTTCGGAGAGAATTTTATGTTTCTTTTTCACCATGTGTCTAACATGTATTAGGGAGATTAATAAATATGTGAAAGACAGGATCAGGAGTGGTTATGAGTTCAGGAATCAGACAACATGGATACAAATCTCTAAAATGTACTGATTAGGGGTCTTAGGCCTTCAAGTGTTCCCTGAGCCCCAATTTCCTCAACTGTAAGACAAAATTGGATTGAGGGTGTAGCTCATGGTAGAATACATGCTTAACATGTGCCAAGCTCTGGGTTCAATCTCCATCAACAAATAAATAATAAATAATACAGGTTGTGGCAAGAAAAAAAAATGTACTAAATACATGAAACAATAACATGAAGGCCACCATTAGTATTTATTTACTTAATTTACACTGAAATAGCTTATGAAAAGAGGGCAGCAAAACTAAGCTTCTATACAATACTATGTTGTCAAATTATCCTGGAAAAAACTCTTGCTGGGGCCGGCCAGGGGTTTAGCTCAATGGCACAGCGCCTGCTACTTGAGTGTGACTTCTGGTACCCACTTCCCCCAAGAAAACTTTTCCTTAGCATGGCAGAGGCCCTGGGGTCAATTCCTACCACTCAAACAAACAAACAAAAAAATTCTGCACTGCATTAAAAAGCCAGAAACACCACTTTGATAGGTGTATGAAACTGGCTGAAAGTTATGTCATATCCTTTCATCTAGGAGGATTATACTAGTATTTACTAGAACAAACACCACTCATGACTACTGGTCACAGAGTTATTAGCACTTTAGAAAAATAATGGAAAGAGAAAAAAACATGGTTCTTTGGGAGACAGGGTCTTGCTATGTGATGGATTTTCATCCACATAAAATTTTGCTAAGTCATCATTTCAGCAGTCCAACATGGCATGGGGCCCAAAATCACAGTGTGCCACTCCAACGCTAACTCCCGCCTCCTGACTTCCTGTTTCCGTTAGTGTGTCACTGAATACTCCTCCAGTCAGCACCTGTTCACTCACTCTGACCACATAAAATTCTACCCCAAGATTTTTTTTTTTTTGGTCTTTTTGAGACAGGGTCTCACCAAGCAATTCAGGCTGGCCTTGAGCTCACTTTGTAGCCCAGGCTGGTCCCAAACTTGCAAGGATCCTCCTGCCTCAGCCTCCTGAGTGCTGGGATTACTGGCGTGCACCACACCTGGCTCGACCCCAAGATTTTGGAAGCAAAGGTGACAGTTGTTTCCTGTTTTAAATTATTCTTCGCCATGCACATAACACATAGTATACTTAAAGTACAGGAAAGTACATGAAAGAAAACACCCCCAACCCAGCCCAATATATTCTTTGTCCGCCAGCTTCCCCTTCAGAGGGTCCTTTCATCCTTTAGCAGCCCTCCCATGCCCAGCAATAAAGACTTTCTTTATCTTTGTTCTGTCTCTTACTTGTACCAAACCTAACATTTTGGTGCCCTGACTCAGCAAACCGGTGGGGTGAGTGGCTCCTAAGGGCTAATCCCCTAAGTTGAGCCCCACCAACGAGCTACCTTTTCAGTTTCTCTCATCCCTACATTTGCCACTGCCAGCCCTCATCCAATACGGGTCCACATCAGTTCTCACAGGTGAGCCCCTCCTCATTCTCTTTCACTCTCAGGGGCCTGCATCAGGACTCTCTGTCTCTCTCTTACGTACTTCAGGACGCCCCTCTGCCCTCTTGGTGATGGCCAAGGAGGACAGATTGGGGCACTTTGATGAGGGTGATGACCCTCAAAGGGGTTGTGAGACTCAGCTTTTTGGTCTTTGGCTCACCTTTAATTCAATCACAAAATGAAAAATACTGCTTCCTGGCCAAAAAAGATCACTCCACTCAGGTGTCTCATCGCCAATATAAACACACTTGGTCTCAGAGACACAGTAAAACCAAAACGGTTAATCTTTTAATGCCAGACGGCTTGGCCTCAGTACAAACTTGACAATGTCAGCCAGTGGCCTGAAGAAGGCACCTTTGATTTTAATATCCTCAGGGACCTAGACAACTTTTGCTACTGCAGCAGCAAATGGGAAATACGGGGAAATCCCATATGTACAGGTCTTATTGCTCTCAGGGAACATGCTTCTCTCCTTCAGGCACGTGGGACAGCCCAAATCTGTTTGGCCCATTCCACACCATCAGACCCCTTACCCAGATCTCCTCCTGATCCTCTTGACGATGTCCCTCCAGCTTTCAATACACTCCTGCTATATCCACAGACTCAATCTCCTCAGCACTCTCAGCCTTTTGCCCAGCTCCCTCAGGCTCAACTTCCTCAATCTCCTCAGCCTGTTGCCCAACACCCTCAATTCTTTCCATCCACTGGCCAACTTCCCCAGTCTCCACAGCCTCCTCAGCCCACTGCTCAACTCCCTCATTCTCCTCAGCCTGCTCCCCTGTCCCCCTCATTTCCCCAGTCTGTTGTTCCTATACCATCCCTCACTTTCTCGCCTTCGGTCCACTCCACCTCCTCTTCCTCCGCCCCACCGTTTTCTCTGCCACCTCATCATACTTGGTCTCATTCTTCCCATCCTCCATGATCTTGTGATCCATTATTTTGTCCTGCCCACCCCCTGCCATCTTGTGATCCTTCACCATCTTGTTCCTTCTATCCCCACTATATTGTGATCCATCACCATCTTCTTTGCTGGCCCATCACACAGGGTCTCACTCCACCCACTCCACCCCCACCATCTTGTTCCTCCTACCCCCACCCCCGCTGCCATCTTCTACCCGACCGCCATCTTCTAGTCAGCCACCATCTTCTCAGCTCCAGCTTATGTGTCCCCCTCTGAGAACAGGCAGGCCCCAAGGGCCTGGTTCACGTTCACACTCCTTTTCCATTGTCAGATCTATCTCAAATTTCTCACAAACTAGGCTCCTTTTCTGCTGATCTGCATATCTATATTAAAGAATTACAATTTCTGACTAATTCTTACAACCTACATTACAAAAATATCTATATTATCCTTATTTCTGTTCTGTCTCCTCAACAAAAGGACCAACTATGGCAGGCGGCCCAAGCCAAAGCTGATCACAGACATTAGGCTAACCCTGACCATCCTACTGGGGCCACTGCCATACCAATAGCAGACCCCCACTGGGATTATCAGGGAGATAATGGTTCACAGCCTATTCATATCATGATTGGCTGCACAATTGCAGGTCTTCATAAAATTTCTCATAAACCCACTAATTTCAACAAGCTCATAGAACAAACATAACATGGTGATGAAAATCACACAGTGTTCCTAACTCATCTCACAGACACCTTGACTAAACATACCAATGTAGATCCCCAGTCAATGGAGGGAATAGTCCTTGTCAACTTTCATTTTATTGCTCAGTCGGCCCCTGACATTCAGACAAAATTTAAAAGTCTGAGCTCGGCCCTCAGAGAACTCCTTGCTCTGGCCTTCTGTATCTTTAATAACAGAGATCATCAACAAAATGTAGACAGATTGGCTATTGCTAAATATAAGCATGATCTTTTAGCAGTGGCACTCAGGATTCCCAGAACAGAAAAACCTAAACAGATAGATACTAACAAGGTGGTGCCACCCGAGCCTCTCCTGGACACTGGGCATAAGCCTGCCCCAACCTTCAGCCACCACCAGGACCTTGTCCCACCTGCAATCTCCAAAGCCACTGGAAATGCGACTGCCCTGTCCACCAGAGCAGGTAAGTCATCCAAGTCCCCGCCCTCACAAGAGATCTTGTCACCACCGCCAGATTCATCAGCTGCTTACCTGCTTGGCACTGAAGAGCCCGAATGGGGCTTCAAGTCCATGGCCCCCATGAAGGTATCCTTCTCAGAGCCCCCAGTCTCACTGGAAGTCTCAGGTAAGACACTGTCTTTTCTTGCTGACATGGGGGCCACATATAGTGTTCTTCCTCAGTTTTCAGGCTATTGCACCTGATCTCTATAGTCTCTGTCATGGGGATTGACTGCTGACCTACAGAGCCCCTCCAGACAGGACCTGTTCCCTGCCAACTCCTAACACTGTTTTTTACCCAGAACTTCCTTGTTGTGCCAAATTGTCCCTCAGCTCTCATGTTCAGGGATCTCCTCCATAACTCAACTTCTTGTTCACTTTCTCCCTCCCATGGCTCTTGTCCTTCAACCCCAATCATCCTGTGCTGCCACCTCCACTCCTCCCCTCCCTCCTTCTCTCATCAACCCCATAGTCTGGGACACCTCTAGGCCCACCCATGCTACCCACACCAGCCCTATATTAATTCACCTCAAAGACCCATCAGCCTTTCCTCGGGTTCCCAATATCCAATAGCCCCCAAACATCAATGGGAACTCAAACCCATAATTCAGCACCTCCTAGCCAATGGTTTCCTTAAAGCTCACCTCACAATACCCCTATTCTCCTAGTAATTAACCCTAACGGCTCCTGTTGTTTAGTCCAAGATCTCAGAGTTATCGACAATGTGCTCACACCAATTCACCCTGTGGTGCCTAACCTTGCACCATGTTCTCTCACATTCCCCCATCCACAACTCACTTTACAGTTTTAGACCCCAAAGATGTCTTCTTCACTATCTATCCCCTTATACCCTGATTGTCAGGACCTCTTTGCTTTCACATGAACAGATGCTGATACCCTCCGATCCCTACAGCTCACATGGATAGTCCTGCCTCAAGGGTTCAGAGGTCATCCCCATTTCTAAAGCCAAGCCCTTGCTACAAATCTTGAGGGTCTCAACCTTAAACCCATCACGCTTTAATACATAGACAACCTCCTCTACTCCCATTCGCATGCCATGGCCATACAACACACCACTGCTTTCCTCAATTTTATGTCACATGGCAGATGCAGTCTCCAGCCAAAGCTCAAGTAGCTTCACCAAAGTCAAATATTTGGGGCTCACTCTCACTCCCATCACTTGCTCAATCACTGCCGACAGCAAAGCCCTCCTTCATGACCTTCAAGTCCTAACCACAAGTTCTATTCTTTCTTGGTTTGGCAAACTTCTTTCATCTCTGGATTCCTAAGTTTGCTTCCTTGGCTCAGCCTCTCTATAAAGCATCTAAGGGCTCCTTATCAGAACCTCTTGACCCTGCAGCCTCTATACATTCCTCCTTTCACAAGTTATAAGAGGCCCTCCTAAAGGCCCCAGCTCTAATTCTTCCTAATCCAACTCAATCTTTTACTCTATACACTTCCTCTCAGGGACACAACACTCTGGGAGTCTTAGGACACCAAAATGGACCTTCATTCCAAGCAGTAGCATACCTCTCAAAACAGACAACACAGAAGGCAGATGGGCCCCTTGTCTCCAGGCCCTTGCTGCAGCAGCCATATTAACACAGGAGGCAAACAAGTTCACTTTAGGACAATCAATCACAGTCCCTTCACCTGACTGCCTCAACAAGTTCATCTCTCACAAGACACTCCCCACCTTAACAACTCCTCGTATACAACATGTCTATCTAACACTCATACAAGACCCTTCCATTAACATCTCTGCCAGCTGTCCCCTCAACTCAGCCACTTTACTTCCTGTCTCTAATTAGACCCCTTAACATAATTGCATTGAGGTCTTACAGATGACCCATACTCCCTTCCCTCACATTAATAGCACTCCTCTCCCATAGCTTCTGACACATGGTTCACAGACAGTAGCTAAAGCAACACAGACACTCAAAAGAGGGCAGGATATGCCACAGTCAGTGGGTCAACAGCGATAGAGGCAGGCCCACTGCCACCTGGGACATCTTCCCAAAAGGTAGAACTTATAGCCCTTACATGAGCCCTCACAATGGCCAAAGATAAAATCATGAACATTTACACAGACTCAAAATACACATTCACTATTCTCCACTCTCACGTTCCCAGATAGCAAGAAAGGGGATTCATCAATACTCAGGGTACTCCCATCACCAATGCACCTCTCACCCTCAAACTCCTAGAGGCACACAGCTCCCCAAACAGGTAGCTGTCATCCACTGCAGGGGGCACCAAGCACCATCAGATCCCATCGCTCAGGATAATGCTTTTGCTCATACACAGGCCAAATTAGAGGCTCAACAGCCATATCCGTCCCACCTCCCCAAGCGTCATGGCCTCACCCCAATACTCACCACAGCAGTTACAATTACCCCACAAACATATTACCAAAATACACAAGGGTGGATCTTTCAAGGACCAAAGCTTCTTCTCCCAGACCAACAAGCACAAACCACCATTACCAACTTACCAACTTACACAACTGCTTCCATGTCAGGACTCAAACTCTATACAAACTTCTAACCCCCATAGTCACACACACCACCCTTGAAACCGTCTCTCCAAGTTACTCAAAACTGCCAACTTTGGGCCAAGACCTCTCCTTGGGGATATCTACCACCTTCTTTCCCAACCCACCAACTTTGTGGACACACGCCAGGTAAAGACTGGCAAATAGATTTCACATATATGCCTCACCACAAAACACACCAATATCTTCTTGCTTTTATTTGTACTTTCTCAGGGTGGACAGAGGCCTCCCCCACTGCTCAGGGAACCGCTGATATAGTCTCTAGAGTTCTTATACAGGACATCACTCCCAGATTTGGACTGCCTCACACTATACAGTCAGATAATGGTCCAGCATTTCTCTCTCAAATTACTCAATAGGCTGCCTCACCTCTTAACATTACATACACTATATCACACACAGTCTTCAGGTAAAGTAGAAAAGGCAAACAGACTTTTAGAGACACACCTCACAAAACTCATCCTAGAGTTACATCTACTATGGCCTCAACTCCTTCCCTTAGCTCTAACCAGACTCAGGGCACCTCCCAGGGTGCCCATTTTCCTAAGTCCATTTGAGCTCATGTATGCTAGACCATTTCTGCTTCATAATTTCCCCACTCCTGATAACTTTCCTCCCATCACCGACTACAGCCCAGTCCTGTCCTTTCTCTAACACCTGCTGTGACAGTATGCTGACCTCTGTCTTCCATAGCCAATAGAGAGACCCTGCCAGAGCCTTCTATAGCTCCTGGAGACTTAATATATCTAAAATCTTCCAAGCCCAAAGTGGTCTGCACCCACCTGGTCGTCCTGACAACACCCACAGCCCAATATATTCTTTTGCCTGCCAGCTTCCTCTTTCAGAGCGTCCTTGTGTCTCTTTAGCAGCCCTCCCTTGCCCAGCAATAAAGACTTTCTTTTATCTTGGTTTCTTCTCTCATTTATGCCAAATCTAACACTATGTAGTTCAGGCTGGCCTTGAACTCATCATATGTAGCCCAGGGTGGCCTTAAACTCTGCCATAACATGATTATTTTATTTTTTTAATTTTTATTTTAAAGAAAATAGTACAAAAAAAGAATAGCAAAATACAAACAAAACAACGCAAGGACATTAAAAATGATATGGGGTTTCAAACCAAAAGATAGGGATTAACAGTGGTTGTTATATTACACATTGTTATCTTCAATAGTTGCTCAGATTACCAGTTGTAAGAATAGAAGATTGATCAAATCATTAAAGGGAATGAGAAAATAATAATTTAAAAGAACATTAGAAGGGCCAGGGATATAGCTCAGTGGCATAAGTGCCTGCCTGGCAATTGCAAGGTCCTGAGTTCAATTCCTGGTGCCCAAAATAACAAAAAAATCAACTTGCAGCAAAAGAACATTAGAGACAATACATAGTTTCACTAGACAGGACAGTAGGAATTCACCGCCAATGGTTGTTATACTGCAAATTCTTCTCGTCACATAAATTGCTCAGGTTACCAGATATACGCATGCAAAATTGGTCAAAATATTTTAAGAAAGCTTTTAATCATTAAGTGTTCCCCTCAACAAACCATGAGACACCAGCAGTACAGTTATGGATCAGTGGCATAACATGCTTATTTTAAAGGTAAAAGAAAACAAGGGGAGTAAGTACACAAAACGTTACCAAGGAATTCTTTGCCAAATTCTGCCAAAGATTAAAAGAACAAGTAACATTACCATTAGTTTTGGTTGGCCTCTCGCTTCCTCACTACTTTTGGACAAGGACTCTTTTCAGGCATTGATCTACCTTCAAAGGATGGTATAGTGCCTACTATTGTATAAGTGCTCAATAAATATTTACAAGATTATTCGTAACATCTTTTACTGATATAAGTGACAGTCAAAATGATGGGAGAAGTTTAAGGGAGAGGCACCAGGCTTGGGGTAAAGAGGCCTTTTTCTGCTAATTGCTGCAACTCCTTTCCTTAGGGACCTCAAAATGAACGTGCGTATATAGAACACAGTCAGTATGGCATTGAGAAGAAACATAGACAAGAACTTTTGTCTACTAAGCTTATTACCCTATGGGCACCCAAGTTTTTAAAAAATAATTCTTTCCCAATAAGTGCAGTATAGTTGGCACCCTGTCGCCACCTGTTTGGTGGCAATTACCAAAACAGGGTGGAGACCATCTACCTTTTTTTTTCCTTTTTGAGTCAGGGTCACGCTATCATCTACGATTATCGATCCAAAACCTGTCCGTAATTGTCCTCCTTCAAAGCTGACTTTAGAAATGTGTTTGTAACAGTAAGAGGAACCAGCTCAGAACTTCTGTGGTCACGCAGACGACCCGAAGTCGCGCTTCACGCAGTGTCTTAAGACAATAAAAAGCATCCTCTACAAATATATATATGCAATCTAATACTGTGCAGACGAGAAGAAAAATGGGACTCCAGGATTTGGGCCTTAGGGATTGGGAACTAGCCTCAGCCCGACTCATCCACTCGTCCTTAAAATTTAATTAAATTCCGTTCAATTTCTATTTTACACGCTACTTGCCCAGCACGCCGCTCCCAGACCCCTATACCTTGTATATTCGCTGCGGAATCTCTGAACTCCCGCCACAGGTTTGGGATGTGTCCGCCCCTAAGCGGAAGTGACGTCTCAAGGGGCGACCTAAAAGTAAGAGAGTTCAAATGCCAGCAATATAAAATAGCTATCTTTTTCTGAGAAAACTCTGGCCAGTCGGCTTTCCCTTCTGCTCGGAATGGAGAAAAGGATTCACTGTAGACTTAACACCACTCGTTCCCAACATTCATTCCAAGCTTTGTCAGCACGGGTACCTCTCAAAAACTACAATTCCCAACAAAGTTTGCAAGAAAAAAAAAGGGCATGGGGAGCAAAGCACTTTGGGAATTGTAGTTCATTTAGGCTGAAAAGAGCAGTGACCCCGCCCTCCCGCACTCGGGCTGGGGAAACCAGGTGTTCACTCTGGAAGCCGTTACCGCTAAAGGGAGGAGCCAAACCCTTGAGCAGCATGTCTCATTTCCCTGCACATGGAGGACAGAATTTTTGCTTTATCCTTATAAAACACTATGAATATTCCTTGAAGAAATAACAGTAATCCTTTCAATGTCTTCAGCCAGGAAAAACTCCCGGAACTCCCCCACCTCAGAGTCCAACTCGTGGGAAAAGGTGGCTCTTTCACAAGTGGGCAAAATGGCTGTCCTTCTAGTTTTGCCATTGGTTCCCTTTTGTGTCCTTCAAGGCGGTTACTTAGCGCGGATTGGTTATTTTTCCTTGAGGGTGGAGAAAGATTTGGCAGGGTTCTCTCCCGCCCGGAGGAGATCAAGAGGTGGAGAGGAGGTCATTTTCACAAGTGTGATTGGACAGTATTGGTGTCACTCCGTGGGTGTACAACCTATGAAGGAGTCGGCTGCTCCTGAAAGAGAGAGAAGGGGCGGAGCTATGCGTGGTGGGAAGGGGCGGGATTCTGCCGCCGCGGCTGCCGCTGGAGCCGGTGTCCGGGCTGGTGATGGGGTTAATTTCCTTTCGTAAGACTCTTACTTGTACCCACCCAGACCCGCCGTCGCCCCGCCGCGCCGCGCTCCAACCGCCTCCTCCTCAATAACGCGGGTAAGAGATGCCCTCCCCTCCCCCTCCAGCTCTCCGGGAATAACATGCCTCGCTCCCCTCCCCCGCCCGCCAACCGGTAGCGCTAACGGAGCAGGAGGCAGGCAGGGGAGAGATGTGTGTGAGAAGGTGGCCTTCCGCGGCGAGCAGTCGGGGCTCCAGCCGGGGCTTTGCCGCCGTTGCCAGCCCGCTGGGGGGTCGGGTTCCAAGGAGCCAGGCTCTCCCGGCCCGTTGCAGCGGTGCAGCTGCATCCACTACCTTGTGCCCACCGCCCCCACCCGGGGGCCATGTGAAAAGCAAACCCCTCGAGGCCTAGCGGAGGAGGCAGGGGAAAGGTTCCCGAGTCCTTGCCTTGGCTGCTGCTGCAGCTGCTCTTGCAGCCCCAGGGACTGGATAACCAGCCACAGCAGGCCTGCCAGGAGCGGGTGCTGTGAGCGGCTCTGCTCTCTACGGCGGCTGGCGCCGGCGCCCCGGGCTGGCTGCCCGCCCTACGGCCGCAGCCCCGGCCTTGCTCGGGAGAATTCTCAGAAAGGAAACGAGACCTTCCGACCGGTTGGTAAAATGTAGGTGTATCTTGCCAGTGGTAGAAGAAAAAGCGCAACGAGAATGGAAAAGAAAGTTGAATGACAGTGCCACGGTCCCCGGGGATCAGATTTACACGCGTTATTGTGCTTGAGCCTTAGGTCGCCTTCCTCAATCACCTTATGTTAGAAGTTTTTGGTGGTTTCGTTGTTTCCACTTCTTTTGGCTATGGTACTCAAAGAAATCGGTGTTCTTCGAGCTTAGTTTTATGAAGAAACTTAAAATTGTTTGAGGTCCTTATGCCTCAGGTATAATTGTCCTGGGATAGAAAGTCAACTAAGTAAAAGATAGTACACTTAGTAAGTACCAGTGCTCTAATAAAATTTTCCGAAAAAAAAAATAACATCTCCAAGGTCATAGTTTCCCTAATAGTAACTTTGAAGAAATCCTTTGCTTTTGGCTTAAATGTCATTGATTACAAGAACATTTGTTGATTATAAGTGGTCATATTCAAACTGGAGGGACACCTATTTATAATATTTGAGTCAGTAAGATCTATGAAATATTTAATAGGCTACCAGTTGGACTAGAGTAACTGGACATATATCAGTTTTTTTGTTTTTTTTTTTAAATATGGCAATAGTTAGCTCTCTTTTCAGGCAGCCTCATCTGATTTTGAGTACCTATCTGCCATTCTTTTTTGGGGGGGGGGGTCTGGATCTTGCTGTGTAGGTCAGGGTAGCCTTGAGTTGACTGTGTAGCCCAGGCTGGCCTCAAATTCAGTGATCCTCCTGCCTCAGCCACCAGGGTGGAAGCTGTAGACCCATTTCTGAATAAACTTGGGTTCTGAAAAAGATCCAAGCTCTCTGTTACACCACTTGTTTAGTGTCTGAGAATACTACTAGCTTAGTGATAGTCCTCATTCCGTGATTAACACAGATTTAATACATTCAGAGCCAAGAAAACATATGGATATGTGTTAATATAAAAAAACTCAATCTATAGCTTTGGAAGGTAAGTCCTCACAGCTCCTCATTAAGTACTAATAGCGTGTATTGCCCAGCATAGTAGTTCCCAAAACTTGGTGGTTAATTGGTAAATTATACAAGTAGTGCTCTTAGATGTGTATTATGTGCAGAAATGACTGATGGTTATACAGGAGGTTTCTACATGGACCCATTTCTGAGCCTCAGTTAAGTTTCTCCATCTGTAAAATGGAATGTTAACACTAAATTTATGGACTCGGGAGGATCAAACTATATAAAGTTCCCAGTATTGTGCCAGACACATGGGCAGTTTGTGCATTTCAATACTAATCATTATTTTCATGCCTATTTGGATAGTGAATTTGTTCTTATGTACAGGTTATTGTGGCCTGAAGAAGCTGTTACTGAGTTACAGATACCCTGTATTAATACTATGGGTGTATTAATTTATATGATGACTTTCATAATTGTAATTTGTAGCTAGCCACTTTGAAGCAAAAGGTAAATGGGAAAGTGGTCATTAGGTACGGAACAGTTCTTTACTTTATGGAAGATTCTTTGGCTTTTGAATTAAAGTGCAAATGTTTGTGAAATATATTTCAAATCTGGAATAAGAAATTAGTATATTCCATATTGTAACATTAAGTTATTGTAATGCCGTTTAATTTTCTTTAGCTGATGCATGTGGGGTTTTTTGTTTTTATGGTACTGGGGATTGAAGCCAGGCCCAGCGCAGAGCTGTCCACCTCCCCAGTGTATTTTTTTATTCATTTATTTATTTACTTACTTAGTCTTTTGTTGTTGTTGTTGTCTTTTTTGAGACAGGGTCTCGCTATGCAGTTCAGGCTGGCCATGAGCTCACTTTGTAGCCTGGCTGGCCTTGAACTTGCGACTGATCCTCCAGCCTCAGTCTCCAGAGTAATGGGATTAGGGGTGAGCACCACCATGCCCGGCAGTCCCTTTTTTAAATTTTTTTTTTTTTGAGACTGGGTCTTGGTATGTAGTTCAAGCTGGCCTAGAAGTCCCTATGTATCCTAGGCTGGCCTCAAACTTTTGATCCTCCTGCCTCAGCCTCCAGAGTACTGGGGTTCCCGAAGCACCATGCCCAGCTCGTCCATTATTTTTTTAATTTATTTTGAGACAGGGTCTCACTAAGTCACTGAGTGGCCCAAACTGAGGTTGAATTTGAGATCCTCCTGGCTCAGACTTCAGAATGCTGGGATTATAGGTGTACACCACCATGCCAGCTATCTGATGTGTGTGTATTCTGGATCTACTTGTATAGTTGCTGTATATATCATTGTGCTACCAGGCTATAGGCAAGTTGGCAATTGAGCTCTTTTAACACAGGGTTACGATTAAGCAAGTCATTTCAGTTTGTGAGACCATACCAGTTTTCTTGCTCTTCTGTTGCCATTATTTATCAATACTTGAGTGTTTCTTTTCTGTGAAACAGTATGCCAGGCACACTTTTCCTCCCAGGCACTTTGGGAAATATATTGTTAGGTCTTTATGCATAAAGTCCTTGGAATTTGTGCTGTTAAACTAATTTAAGGTTAGCATGAAACATTTTACCATGAAGTGTTTCTGACATTAATGCCCAGCAAGGATTCAAGGTAGCTGTATCTCATGCTGAATAATAAGCTAAGGTGAATACTGTTGCAGCATGCCTTTCAAGTTATTGAACTCACTGCAATTGGATGATCCTCCACAGAGGCCCTCCATAGTGGCAGTAGTAGAAAATTTTATAAAATCGTAAGAAGCTTTTTCAAATATTGTGCAGAAGTCATGCATTGCAGTGCCTTGAAAAATAAGTTTAAAAAAAGCTGGCTCTTTAGAATGCTCAATTTTACCCATTTGAGTTAATATTAAGTTTTAATTCTCAGAAATAAGGAAATAGTAAGAGTTCTATTTTTTCCACTCTGAGATTTGATTAGTTAGTAATTTATGTTGCTATTTGAAGTAGAAAACTTCACTATTAGCACTCTCCATGGTCTGTTGTAAATATGTAGGGCAGTCATGTGCCAAAGAGTTGTAGTTACACATGGTGATGAAATTTTCAAATAGCTCTTAAAAGTCAGCACCAAACCACAGAATCAGTACTCTTGTCTTTATAGTCATTTTTGTATATTGGAATAATAATTTATCACTTAGTTTTAGGTAACTAAACTGAGATGACAATTGTAAAGAAGACTATGTCAGTTTTTTGCAGCTTTTTTTGTTTTTTATTTTATTTTTTGTTTCTGTTTTTCAACACAGGGTCTCACTCTGTAATTCAGCTGGACTTGAACTCAGTGTGAACCCCTGGCTGGTCTCAGATTTGTGGCATTCCTCCTACCTCAGCCTCCTAAATTCTGGAATTACAGACATTTGCCACCACACCTGGCCCAGTAGGAAGCTTTTAAAAATATTAAATAATCTTCCATTTAATCTCTTTACTAGTAGTAAGGACATAGGAAATGAATCAAATCACAAAATATCATTTTTATCAACTTAATTTTGCTTCCCAAATAAGAGAAACATTATACAATTTAAAAATTTGTGTGTATGTGATAAAGATGTTAGCCTGCATATGAGTATGTATCATTTCTAAAATTTAATTCAATTTGTCATTGGCTAAGGGTTGAAATAAGAGTTGTTATTAAGCAAAGGCTCAAGGCTAGTCCTCTACCATAATGTTACAGCCATTTGGTTTTTCTTGCCAGATCTTATCCCTTAATACTTTGTCTCTTGTTACCTATTCTTAGTCTCTACATACCTATTAATGTCTTTTCCTGTGAGTTTTAAAAGTCAACATTTTATGATCTTTGTAGTTGTCTCTTTGCCTTGTGAATTGCAGATTTGTAGCTTTTTCCCCTTAATTTCTACCTGTAAGCTCACTTCTCTAGTCAAGTTGTAAAGTGGGTGAGCCTTCTTATTCCATAAATACTAGGCCACTTGGCATGTTTAAATGATAACTCTTATGGCCCACTCAAGTGTTTCCATCTACAGCTACTTTCCAAAAGAAAAAAAGTAAAGAAACATTTTCGTTTTTGCTTGACCTACTTTGAAAGGTAGTAATTTGATAGTGTCTGATCTAAAGGTTTGAAGCACTATAATCGTCTGCAAACCTTTGTTTGATAAATTACAGATATAAGTCACTTTTGTAGACTAGTTATGCAATTAACTTCACGAACTTGCATTTTACGTGAAAGAAGTTCCATGACTGGAGTGAAATACCACCTTAACAGTTTGAAATAGAAGTTTAACTAACTGCAGATAGACCTTGTTGCTTTAATCCTCATTGGGGAGGGAAGCTCGAGAATTTTTGTTGCAAGGTTTTAATGTTGTAGATTAAAAAATCTTCACACATTTATGCAAATCAATAGCCTAAGTGGGTGTTAGGCACTTGCTTTAAAAGTTCTTTGGGAAAGGAGTTTGCTTATGATAGAATTACTATGTTTAAAAATAAGTATCTGTTTTATTGTTGCTGTTGTTTTACTGGAAACAGCCTAAATATCTTTCACAAGTAAAGGTTAAACTGTGAGTCATCCATATCATGAAATAGTATGCAGCAGTAAAAAGGGATAAATGATGCATACAGCAACAACAAGGAATGGAGTTATGCTGACTGAAAAAAACAAGAATTTTAAAATGTTATTGAACAAATAGTTCCATTTATACAACATTATCTGGATGACAAAGTTACAGTGATGAGAAATAGTCTAGTGGCTGCCAGTTGATAGTGATGGGGTTGGGATAGCAGGAAGCCAGTGTGACTATCAAAGGGTGTCTTAGTCATCTTTTTGTCACTGACAAAATACCAAACATAAACAGGTAAAAAGAGGGAGGGTTCCTGGGCTTAGTGTGCACACTTGTAGGTAGGATTGCAACTTCTATCCCAGCCTGGGCAACTTAGCAAGACTTGTCTC
The DNA here is from genome assembly GCA_004027595.1 of Dinomys branickii. NCBI lineage: Eukaryota > Metazoa > Chordata > Mammalia > Rodentia > Dinomyidae > Dinomys > Dinomys branickii. Next base: position 57,629 of record PVLD010008577.1, read on the forward strand.
AAAACAAATAATAAGTTTAAAAACAGGTGGACACGTGTCTTAGTCTGAAGACCCTGGCTTCAGTCCCCAGCATGCACATACACACACAAGGGAAAGGCTTATTTTGATTCACAGTGTCAGAGGTTTATCTGTGGCAGGGCAGAAACATGATGGAAGGGCAGGACAGAAGAAGCTGTTCACCATGTGGCGGCCAGGAAATAGTGAGAAAGAAACAGTGAGCGAAAACAGAGAGGGGTCTTGGGACAAGACAGCTTTCAAGCACACCTCCCCAGCGACCCAGTTCCTCCAGCGGGCCACACCTCCTTGTAGCCCATCCATTGTGAACTTGTCAGTGGGTTCAGCACCATCATGATCCAGTCACCCCTCGGCCTCACCTCTGAATATTGCTGCATTTGGGATCAACCTTCACTATGTGAGTCTTTGGGGGACATTTCATATTTAAGACATGACACAGTAATAGGGTTGTGGTGATGACACAGCTCTGGATTGTGATTGTGGTTGTATAAAACTGTGTATGTGACAGAACTGCATAGAAATACAGACAAAATCTAAGTAAGGTTTTGGGTTATATCAATGTCAGTTTCTTAGTTTTGATATTGAAATATATTTACGTAAATGTTATCGGGGGAACCTGGGTGAAGTACATAAGACATTGCTGCACTGTTTGGGGCACTTCTGTGAATATAATTATTTAAAAATTAGAAATAGTATTGGGAGGAAAAGTACCTGTTTTTAGACAAATATCAACAGCAAAATAACATTCATGTATTTCATGAGATTCATTTGTGCCATTTTTTTTCTCCCCAAGTTGTACTGTGTTTACTGCATGACCATATACTTTTTCATATAGAAGTTACTGGATGTTTTCAAGCAGTGGGTGAGGACTGTGAGGATGTCAAAAGCACAGAACAGGTGATCCTGATCCATTTTAATTTTCATGGCAACTGTGAGGTTGTGACCCATATTCATCCATTTACTTGTGACCGTCCAGTTTTTTTCTCAGCACCATTTGTTGAAAAGATTGTGTTCAGCTCATTAAGCTGTCTTGGACTATTGTTGAAAATCAACATACCAAAAAAAGGTATTTCTGGACTCTACATTTCATTTTTTTAAATACGCCTTTGTGCCATAATGGGCTATATATATTCATCACAAGGAGTTGGTACAGGTAAATAATACATCTTAATTCTTTTTATTCCCCCTCTGACAGGTTTTAAAATTGACAAGTGTGAATCTTCAAACCCTGTTCTTACAGTTTGTTTTGGCTGTTCTGAGTCTTTTTCATTTCATATGTACTTAGGAATCAGCTTGCCAAATTGTGCAAAGCCACTGGTGTTTTTGTTTTTTTTCGGTTTGGTTTTTTTGTTTGGTTTGGTTTTTGGTTTTTGATGTTTTGAGAAAAAGTCTCACTGTATATTCTGGTGTGATACATATTTTTGGCTAAAATATAAGGTTGTTTGGCCACACATAGACATAGAGATGAAAAAGGATAGATGTCATGGGCCATTTGAAAACATCTTATAACCTCACAGTAGTCCTTGGGCCACACTTTGAAATAGACTGGTCCAACGGAAAGAAGTGCATAGCAAGTTTGAAATCTCAAAAGCCTAATTGAAAGTCACAACTCTGATACCTAATAACCAACGTGATTTTCCCCACGTTACAGATACCCTGTCTGTTTTTTCATCTCCTAAGTGAGGATAATAACACCTCTTTTAGGATTTGAAGAGAAACTAGATGATGCCTGTTCTTTAAAGGTTTTGGTATATAAAAACCACCAAGGAAATTATTCTGTCATCTTCCATTTATATTTGTCAGCCTTTCCCTGTTACATAAGATTAGCTAATTGTTTTCCAGTGGAAGTATATATATGACAACATAGTAACCTTACTGTCTGTAAATTTGGTTCATTGTATCACTTAAGAACTGAGTTCTATTCCTTTAGATTTCTACTATCCTTTTAACTGCAGAAGATAGTAAACAAGTACAGTAAAGGCAAAGACCATAACAAAGTGAAAGCCAGGCAAATTGGTGCATATATTTAATCCCAGCACTCAGGAGGCTGAGACAGGAGGCTCACTGGGAGTTTGAGGCCAATTTGGTTTTATAATGAGTTCAAGGCCAACCCAAACTGCCATAGCAAGACCCTGTCACAAAAATTAAAAAAAAAAAAAAAAGTAAAAGAATTTCTCAGAAATGGTGGAGCAGGCTGGACATGGTGGCTGTAATCTCAGCACTGGTGGCTGAGGCAGGAGGATCACCATGTTTGAGGTCAGCCTGAACTAGAGTGAGACCCTGTCTCAATAAAAGAGAAGAAAATGTGGGATCAAACAATATTTCTTTACAAGTATTTGAAATGTCAACCAATTCGTCTGGTAATTTAAAGGAAGAGAGTTTAGAGGAAACAATTTTTTTACTTTAAAGAATGATGCTTTAGCATGCATTTTTGTTGTCGAATACAAATAACTTCAAATTCTTAATGATCCCATAAATACTGAAACAAAGTTCTAAAAAAATAAGTTCTTACTACTGAAACTCTGCTGTTACAATAGTAGCTTTCACTGAGTTTATCTGCAAAGCTAAAGCAATACAATTCATTCAACATTTATTCAGTAAATATTTATTGAAAACTTAATGTGTGTCCTATACTGACTAAACTACAGAGAGCCTTGCTATTATGGATTTATTTTGTAGTGAGACCCTAGAGAAAGACAGAGACAAAGTGTGTATGTGACCTTAGTTACCAATTATTGCAGTGGAGGAAAAAGCACAAGTTGAGATCTTTCTTAGTGCTAGAGAGGGACTGAGGACCTAATTTAGACAGAACAGTCTGGGAAGACACCATTTGACTGAGCAAACACCTGAAAGAAACAGGGGCCATGAAAATGTAAGAGAATAACATTCTGGGTGGGAGGAACAAAAGTACAAAGACCATAAAATGAGAGTTTATTTGGATGAAAATAGAAATACAATGACAAAAGAAGGAAAAAATGGAGAAAAGCTTTTGTAAATGGGGAATGGAGCAGTGGTTGAAGGGACGGTAGGTGAATGGGGAAACAAAGAAGTTATATCACCTACAGGTACAAATCTATGAGAAATGTGATCGTTTTATATATATACATATATATGTATATAATGTAACAGTAAAATTTTATTTTAAAACATTGTTTTAAAAAAGAAAATACATTTACTTACTGAAGTTCAGGAGTGTTCTACTGAAGACAGAATTTAAAAGAACAGATACACAAAGAACCCTGAGACCTAATTTTGGGACTGTCAGCAAGATGTATTTATTAGCTAAGTAAGCTGCTCCTGCCGTAGACTGCCTTCATCGCAAATGTAATAGATTTTAAGATACACTTGGAAAGTCTAAACTCAACATTTAATCTTCACATATCAAGGATTTCCTATCTTTTCAGTGCTAAACTAAAAATTGTCATAGTTTTTCTCTGACCTGTGCTTAGATATGACTGATAAATCTTCGTGTTCCTATGAGAGGTCATCTAATCAATCCTTAGTAGTTCATAAATCAATCTAGCCCAGATGTTCTGGCAGTTTCTCCTAAAGTCTGCTTTTCATTTCTTTTTTCAGAAGGTTTAAGAAAAGAAAGGAAAGACAAATACCTAGCTTGTGCCTTTTGAGCAGGCACCTGTAGATTGTCTGACATGACATAGAAATCAGGCAGGTAATCATTTAGCCTTTGCTTAAGATATAGTGGCTGAAGCATAACCCTAATAGGACTTTTTATCTGTATGATCCCTCTTCACTGCTTCTTCCTCCTGTCCTTATCCCTCCTGCTTGAAAAAAAGGAAAGGATAGAGAAGTAACTCCATTAATTTCCTTAGTAGGCATTTGTCTGGTGTCACACACACACACACACACACACACACACACACACACACGAGTCTTCCCCCTTTTCAGTTTGCATTCCATGCTGTTGCTGCGAGACTAGATCCAGTCTTTCAAAATATATTCAATTTTGTGTCATAGAACCAAGTAACCAGACTGTAATGCTATCTTTGTGGTTTTAGGTTTAACCACTGGAAAGAAATGTTTTAAAGTACATTCTGAAAATCTATTTTTAGACTATATTCATGACAACTTGAGAAAAATACTTGGACTTAAGTGTTGGTTTTTGGCGCCTCCCTCTGCCCCAGTTCTGGGGAGTGAACTGAGGGTCTGTGCATGCTAGGCAAACACTGTACAGCTACATCCCCCACAGTGTGTCAGCAGGGTGTTCCCCAGGTAGCCTTGAATGTGAAATCCTCTTGCCTCAGCCTCCCAGGTAGCTGGCCTACTTTTGCATGTTTTGAAGTCAAACACATTCCATGTTTATTGTTCAAAATGCTTGAAAAATTGTAAACATTGAGGCAGATAAAGGAGAAAAAATTAAGCCAGTATAAAACAGTACATTTCTAAAATTAATTTTTTTGGAAAGTATATCGCTATTTGATTGTCTTTTTGAGACAAGGTCTCACTATGCAGTTGAGGCTGATCTTTAACTTATTTATGTAGCCCAGGCTGACCTTGAACTTGCAATGATCCCCCTGCCTCAGCATCCCAGGTGCTGAGATTACAGTGATGTGCCACAACACCCAGCACTAATTTCTTAAAACTCAAAACAGTACATACTTATGCAAATAAAACACTACAGTAGTCTCTGTCATTCCCTTATCTATTTTATTACGATTTGAGTCACTTGAAGAGAATGTTCCTAACACAAGTTAAATAAATTCTTTTTTTTATGCTTTTATCACCTTATTAGAATGTCACATTGTTATTAGTTATATTTTGGAAGTATGACTTTCTGTAATTTTTTTTCACTTTCCAGGAGTTTCTGGTTGCCTTTTTTTCTGGCTGGCAAACATATACTCAAGGTCATCTGTTTCATGAATCCCACCCCCCCACCCCATTTGGGTTTTTGAGATAAGATCTTGCTATGTAGTTCAGGCCACTCTTGAACTCACTAGATAGCCGAGGCTGGCCTTGAACTGATGATTTTCCTGCCTCAGTCTCCCAACTGCTGGGAGTACAAGTGTGTACCACCACACCTGGCTTCTCTTTCTCTTAGATTTTTTTCATGGATTCTTACCTCTTGCTCACAGTTTTAATCCCTTTGCTATCCACAGTTTGCTGCATCCTGTCTTGTTTTTAACCTGCTTTTGTTAAGTGATATTTTCTTGGGAAAATATCCCCAAGAAAAGTTGCATAGGAAATTTATGTGTTTTTTGAGAACATGTATGCCCTAAGTTTTTATTCTTACATCAGACTTGGTTGATAGTCTGCTTTACCTTCCATAATCTGTATTGCTGTTGAGAGATCTCCCGGTAGTCTGACTTTCTCATCTTATTTTGAAATTTTCGAAACATATACTAAATAACAACTCAGATCGATAATTACAAGCATTTTGCCAAATATGCTTCATCCCCAGCCATCTGTCTTATTTTTTCATGCATGTCAAACTAAGCTGCAGTTATGGTACTTCACTTCTAAGTATTTTGGCATGCATATTGTTAACTAGAGTTCAGTATTTGATTACTTTATTAAAGATAGATGTACATACAGAAAAATCTACACAGTACCAGTGTACCATTTGGTGAGGTTTTGGTAAATTGTATGCATCTCACATCTCTATAACCCATTTTTCTATTCTAATCCCCTAAAATTTCCTCGTTCTCTTTCCCAGTCAGCCTCCACCCTCATACTCTTAAGAAACAACAACCAAAAGTTCTCCTTTCTACCATATGTTGTATTTGTCTGTTCTATGATTTTATATCGGTGAAACCAAATAGTATGTATTCTTTCTGTAAGGTCTTTTAGTCATGTTTTTAAGAATAGATCCCTTTTGTTTCATACATTTTTAAAAAATATTTTGAATAAAACTTTACAGTTCATTATACAACTAATTTTCCATTGTTTAGTTTTTATAAAACTGTGTGATTCCCAAACGTATTTGAGATAAATCTTTAAGAAATACCTGCTAACATGTAAGATAGTACACAAAATTTGTTGTTCTTTTATTTCTTCTTTATCCTTTTCCTAGTTCTTGGAATTTTGTTAATTAATACAAAATTAAGTCATAATTCACCTGAAAATGTTGTAAAACTGTTACCAGAGTTTTAGGGTAATAACCCTGACTCCTGTCAGATTAGGCTAGGCTGTTGGTCTCATAACTGAAGTCAAGGAGATGAGCAAAGGTGCAGGGCAGGAAAGGAAGGAGCTTTAATCAGCATGGCCATGCTAGGAAGCACAGAGGGCTTGATGTTGTCCTTGAAGAGCTGGCAGAAGCTTTGAGGTTTTATAGAAGAAAGGAACCAAGGCAAGAGATGGGGCTTTGCATAGCTGGCAGTGTAAGTAGTCCTGGTCAAGTCCTGGTCTGCTTGATCTGCATCTCAGGACTAGTTACATGAGCTTCTGAGAGCATCACCCATGGAAGGGACAGTTTGGCCCTCTTGACATGTTGGCTTTTACTTAGTGGAACACCCTCAGATCCAGTTATGGAGTAACTGCTCCTGCATGGAGAGGTGCCCTCATTGTGCGGTGCTCTTTGAGGCTCTATTTTCTTGTAATCCAAGATGACTGCAGATTTAGTACAGTGACTGAGGATTTGTACCTATAATCGGGAGGAGGTGCCTAGAACTGTATGTTGTAATAGTTTTCAATTGGATGTCCCTGCAAATTCTAAAATGTACTTTTCTCTTGGTGTCCTCCATCTTCAAAGGGGATGAGATAGGCTGGGGAGATTTAGAGTTAATTAACCTTGTATTACAGATAGTTATTATGTGATTAATACATATATATGCATAGCCGAGGAGGAATTACCAAAGTTTTAAGATAATAAAGAGGGGCTGGGGATATAGCTCAGTGGAATAAGTGCCTGCCTAGCAAGCGCAGGGTCCTGAGTTCGATCCCCAGTACCGCCAAAAAAAAAAAACTAAGGTAATAAAGAGGACCAAAAATTTAAGGGGGAGATGCCAAGTTTCATCCTGTTTTTAGTTACTCATTGGGTGTCTGCAGGTCCAGTCTCTATGTTCTTATTACAAAATTTTTTTTATTATTTCTTGGTATTCTTACTAAAGAGCAGTTGAGATTATTTAAAATCACTTTTTAAAAAAGTTTTGAACGTTTTTATTGAAGCTAGGCAATAAACCTGAGTTTTTTATTCCATTGGTTGACTTTTAGATATATTTGTACTCACTAGGTATAGTATGTGTCTTTCCTAGGTATGTAAAACCACTGAGTTTTATTTGTCCTTTCTCATCTTTCAGCAAATTTGCTTGAAGATAGGACAGCATAAACAGGGCCATGAAAAGAAGAAACAAGCAGCTCAGTGACTGCTTTTTTTTAGTTAAATAGAGCACATGGCCTTTTTAACTAAATATATGGATTACATGAGACTTAACACCTTTTTTCTAAATCCACAACAATAATGGTCAGATACTCATTGATTGAGTTGTTTCACACACCTTATTACAAAACTTAAATACAATTATTTTTCTCTTGCCCTCACTTCTCACACTGCTGCATCCAGTGCAGTTCTTAAATTCTACATGGGGAGGAGAGTGGAGGATGAAGAAATGAAGACAAAGTCACAATGCAGAAAGCCAGGTCGGGGGCATAGGAAATTTATATGCCTCCTCTCCTGGTGGGAGAAAACGTACTGACTGCAGTGCATTTATTTATACACTCAGGAGCTTGATGGAAGGTGAAACCCCTCTGCCTAACAATTTGTTTGCCTGGTTTTCCTTGGGCACCTTGTATTCTCCAGGCTGGAGCAGCTTGTTCACGTGTCTTACTTGAAGCACTCTGTGTTCTCAGGGCTGGCCTTGCTCCAGCCCTACACACGTAAGTGATCTCTAGCTTCAGCCACTCCCCATATCACGTAACTCTTCATCCAGTATCCTTGGAGCTGGGGATATAGCTCAGTGGAATAAGCGCCTGCCTAGCAAGCGCAGGGTCCTGAGTTCAATCCCCAGTACCGCCAAAAAAAAAAAAAAAAAAATCCAGTATCCTATGCTTCCAGAGTACTAAATTACAATGTTTGCTGCTTATCTGCAGGGGACACATCCTAAGATCCCCAGTGGATGATCTCTTTGTCAAAGTATCTTTTCCATTTCGGTCAAATTATATTTTCATGTGTATGTGCAGTAGATGGGCAAGGCTTGTGTCAAAATATATTATGACACTCACCCTTGTAGTGAGATGAAATGAGGTAAATATGCATTGTGACGTAGCTTCAGGCTACTACTACATTCAGGTTACTTGCACACAGTCATTACAGTAGCTCAACCTTCAATCTGTTAACTGGGATGGCTGCTAAATGATTAACAGGCCTGTTGCAGGTAGTGTCAGCATGAGTATGTTATACCAAGAGAAGATGCATGTCTGGAGAGGGACTAAGACTTCGTGAGAGCTCATTATTCAGGGCACACAATTTAAAATGTATGGATTGCTTATTTCTTGAATTTCGCATTTAATATTAGCAGACCATATTTGACTGCAGTTAGTTAAAATGTCAGAAATCAAAGCTGCAGGTAAGGGAGGGCCCAAAGTCACCATAACCAGTTCATAGTCCATATAAGACTTGAATAGAGGTCTTCAAACTCCAAGTCTAACATTACTTCCTCCATAAGTATAAATTGCTTTAGGAATTAATCAAGCCAAATAATGCACCTATTATAGTCAAGATGATTAGTGAATATTTCAAAATAGATAACTTATTCAGCTCACTACAGTTAGACTCCATGCATTGTTCTTCATGACTTTGTAATGTTCTTACAATTGTCTCCAAATTTAAAAAACATACCCTGCCTTTTTTTTTTTTCTGATGTTTTTGAGATCGGTTCTCACTACCTTAGCCTGCCTCTCAAGTGCTAGGATTACAGGCATGTACCTGGATTGCCTGGATTATCATGCCTGCCTAGAGACATTTCCTATTTGCTCACATTTCTGTCACCTAGGCCCTAGGCCACCAAGGTTACAGAAAAATCTCAACTCTTACTGGTGAACAAATGATGGGCATTGGCATATGTGTGAATTTTAGAGTATGTACCTTTACAACAAGGTTTGGATCTAAAATGTTCCCTGAAAGCTGTGTATTTAGAAGGTGATTGTATCATAAGGTCACTTAGATTCATCAGCATATTAGTGCACTGACCTGTAAGGGTGTATCCTCCTCCCTGTCTCCTCTTTTCACTTTCTGCCTCCTGGCTTCCCTGGGTTGAGAATCTTCCTCCAGCATCCTGTTTCTGCCTTGGAGTCAGCTGACAATAGAATAAATCCGTGAGCCAAAATTAACCTTTCCTTTTTTCTTTTTTTTTTTTTTTTTAAGACAAGATCCTGCTGTGTAGTTCAAGCTAGCCTTGAACTCACTATGTAGCCAGGCTGGCCTTGAACTTGCAGTGATCCTCATACCTTAACCTCCTACGTGCTGCAATTACAGGCATGTGCCACCAACTGGAAGACCTCTCCAGTTGTCTAAAACATTTAAGTGACTAATTTACTCAGTAGTTTGGTTTTAAGAATAAATCTGAGCAGGGGTGTGGGTGGAGCATGCCTATAATGGCAACACTCAGTGGGGTGAGGCAGAAGGATTGCTGGGAGTTAAGAGGCCAGCCTAGGCTCCATAGTGAGTTCAAGGCCAACCTGCACTACATAGCCAGACCCTGTCCCCTACATACACAGAAGAATAAACATGTGCACAACATAGTAATTCCCTGCCAATCTGTCATTAAGATTGTTGTCTAGCTAGTGAGATGGCACTAGGTTCATAGGAAATTCAGCCAGATTGAGGTCAGTGTTTTTTTATGCAGAATCAGGAACACAATTTAGAAGAGGGAGAGCCTGCTTCCTGTAGTTGTATTAACAGGAAAAGGTGACATCTGAAGTCAAAAGAAGAAAACCTCGCTTAAAAAGCATCAATCAAGTACTTTATTTAAGGCTATTTAGTTCAAAAATAAGTTGTCTGTGTACCTACTAAATATAACACCAAGCTATTACAACCTATGTTTCATTAAAGAATAGTGAAAAAAGAGGGCAGTAGTCATCTGCAAACTTCACTTGCTCTTTGATTGTGCCAAGTCATTAAAATACTGTCAAATAATGGAATGTTCATGAAAAATTAAATCACATTGCATTTTTGCATGTTAGCACTGTACTTATTTCAGACTTTCTCAAGTCAGTGATTGCTTTGTGAGATATTAGGCAAAACTTTTCAAGTAGAAATTCTAAAATGATTGTTCTTTGAGTTCGAGGGAACATATCTTTCCAAATCTAAAGTTTTAGTTAGTTTATTTGGTACCAGAAATCAAACTCAGGACCTTGCACTTGCCAGGCAGACACTTGTGTCATTGAGCTATATCCCTGGCCCCCCAAAAGTTTTAGTTATTTAAATGATATGTCTGAAATAATTGTTGAACTGATTTCAAAATGCTTTGCATTATCTGATTCTTTAAGCTTTTGATTTTTCACTCAGTGTTACATTGAAGACAAATGTTTCCTTTCATAGGAAAGTGAAGGCTTGTTTTTGTGTGCTAATTTTTATATGTAGATTATAAATGAACTTGATTGCCTAGTTTCTAAGTGCAGAATTGAAAAAGTAACAAACGTTCCATAGTGTATTTGTAAAGATGTTTTTCTATGGGTTTGTAGAAGGGATTTTGCTTTCAGCATTGTGAAATTTGTAAGAAAACGTACACTAAAGGATTATGAAAGCTTGTTTAGATTTGGGCCCAAAGCCTCATGTGGTCATAGGTGGGTTTATTTCAGAGCTCTCTGAATGCAAAGTGTGTGATGCTGGGATTGATTCGTGGTACATTGCTAGGATCAAAGGCATTAGAATTAAGGATGTAAGTGCTACCTGCCCTGAGTAGCCTGGATAGGATAAAGAGATAGAGCTATGGGCGTCTATTGTTGCTTTGGCACCTTCTACCCACCATGAACTATTTTTCTTCTGTGATGCCACACTGTGTTGGAGCCAGCCAATAATGGACTGAAACCTCTACAGACTGTGAGCTAAATGAACTTTTCCACCCTTAACTTCAGGTATCGGCTATTTTGTCTCAGCAGGGAGAAAAGTAAGATACGTACCTACATTTCTTTTAACGTGATAGCCTGATCTCATCCAAAATTTAAATTTGTGCACTGTAGCCTAAGTCAACTAGTCATAGTGCTAGAATTTCTATATTAATAGCTTGAGGTTGGCAGTCTGATTTCTGGCAGTGGTTCCTTTTTCATGGTACAAATTTGTATTTGTTTAGATGGAATATTAATTAACCAGATGGAGTAGACCCTTAAAAAATGTAGGTTATCATTTAGCAGTACTACTGAAGTTAACCTTTGTGACCTATAATAACTTGAAAAAGTACAAATTTGTCTGGTTAGGCTTTGTTTGCCATGCTGGGGATTGAACTCAGTGCCTTTCCCCAGCAATTTTGTTACTTTTAGTTTTTAAACGGTCTTCCTAAATTGCTCTCTCCCTACACCCATAGAGTGCTAGGATTACAGGCCTGTGTCACCACACCTGGCTAAAATAGTATAGTTTTTAAATATAAGTAATTTCGTATAATTTGTAAACGAGAATATATTTTTTAAATATAGTAAATTTTATGAAGTAAAATATTTTAACAACTGGTTTGTTATTAACATTGTTTAATATCCATTATATGAATACTTTCTTGGTTACCTTTATGATTTTTTGTTTGTGTTTGGTTTTTGAGACAGGGTCTTGCTGTGTAGTTCAGGTTGGCCTTGAACTCACTCTATAGTCCAGCCTGGCTTCAAACTTGTAGCGATCCTCTTCCCTCATGTGGTCCAGGCTGGTCCCAAACTAGCTATAATCCTGCCTCAACCTCCAAGTGCTGGGATTACAGGTGTATGCCATCGCATCCAGCTTTTTTTTTTTCAGTTGAATTGTGTATGGAATTCAGCAAAAATAGAAGAAATTCAGCATATTTTAAGCTGAAATGAAGTACAATACTTGATTCTTTTTTTTAAGGTGAGATTTGTCCTTTTTAGGATCATGATAAATCTTACAACAAATCTAACAAGTAGTTGCACAGAAGATGCAAGTTAACAGTTTCCAAATTATCACCATGAAAAGAAAAGTAGACAGGAAATTAGATGTGAGACAAAACTCAGTGGTTGAAAAGCCTCAGAATATAGCTCCATTATGATCCCCAAAATAATGAGGAGTATAGCTTGGTATCCATGAGTAGGTGTTTGAATGTGGGTCTATCAGATGCTCTGATCATTGTCTATATGAAAATTTCTTAATATGATATGGGTATTATAAAGAATTTGTGTATAACTCAACATTCAAATTGTTAAAATTGATTGGCTAGTGTGGATTTTCTTCAGATTTTTTGAACAGCTTTATAAAGGTAATACTATAAGATTTATACATTGAAATGTATAGTTCATTAAGTCCTAGCTTATTCACAAAATTATTCAACCATCGCTGTAATCTACTATTAGAATGTTTTTATCACTCCAGATAGAATTCCAATACCAATTAGCAAATCCCTCCATGCTGTCCCCCTGCTTTATCCCTGGAAAATCACTAATCTATCCTGTTACTTTATAGATTTGCTTATTCTGGGCTTTTCATATATATGCAGTTATACAGTATGTGGTCTTCTTTCACTTAACATGTTCTGAAGTTTCATCCATGTGATAGCATTAATCAGTCCATTTCTTTTTACTATGGCTGAGTGGTATGCCATGTGGCTATACCACACTTTATCATCTCTTTGATATTTGAGGGGAGTTTTGGTGGTGGTGATTCTTATAAATATCAGTGCTATAAACATTATTGGGCAACTCTTTATGTGGGATCTATAGGGGGAACAGCTGGGTCATATGGTAACTTTAACTGAAGAACTGCCAAAATATTTTCCAAAGTGTTTGTATCATTATGCATTCCCATCAGCAAAATGTAACAATTTTAGTTTCCCACATACTTACTCATACTTTTTTGTTTTTTGTTTGAGATAGGGTCTTGCTATGTAATTCAAAATGGCCTTAAACTTGCTATGCAGCCAGCTGGCCTCACCCTCTCCAGTGCTGGGATTCCAGGTGTGAGCCACCACTCACAGCTGCTAATGCTTGTTATTGCCTTTTTTATTAAAATCATCGATGCATAGTTGTATCTTATAGTTTTGATTTGTATTACTCTGTAATGACTAAAGAGGTCCAATATTGTTTCATATGCTTATTATTGGCCAATGTTGATTTTGTGTAGACTTTGATATCCAGGTATTGTTTGTTTAATTTAACCACTATAGAGAGCCCTTCCCTGTCCTCCTCAAGGCCCAGGAAGTTTATATTTGTAATCCCATGAAAAGTTATTGGAATTCTAGCAAGTTAATTCCAATTTACCACTTCCAGTGCAACCCATGGCGAGAATAAAGACACTAAGGCACATTTGTAGTTATGGGGAGCCAAGGGGTCCTAAGTCCAGCCATGATGACAGCCATCTGGAACAAAGGCCTTGGCCCAAGGCCAAACCCAGTTTGTATTCTCTCATGAAGAAGGGAGTGGCCTGAGGAGGGGTGACTGTGAGAAACATGGGAAGTGGGTGAGTTTTATGAGCTGGGCTAGGTAGGAGGCCTGAAATCACCTCTGCAAATTCAGCAAGAAGGAGATGCAGAAAGAGTAATCTACATAACACAGTTGAGATAGTATTTATTGTTTTGGGGTCAGTGAGCTCTAATGTGTAATCTTTGAACCCCCAGGATATCATATCCTCTATCCCAAGGTTCGATCCTAGCCCACAGCATGGAGCACTGGCTGCACATCCCATTGGCTCACACGTCCTGCCTCATCATGGCTCAGGAGGGAGCAACAGGGTTTCAGGGAAACATGCCTGCCATTCCCAAGATTACCATCAGCACCTCTGCTAGACCGATATGCATTGCTTAACATCAACTAAAGGGATAAGGAAGGGGACCTAGCCAGCCCTGTACATATCAATACATGGAAATAGGGTCAGGTTCAGCCAAGATGGAGGCAATTGCTCCACTTTCAAGGAGAGTCACCCAGGTGGTCCTCCACAAACCACTCTATAGTTACTGAGTATTTGGGTTGTATATTCCGTATGAAGAACGTCAAATGGTAAGTTCTTAAAATTGGAGAACTACTGTTTTATAATTATTTGTTAAATTTACTTGATAGTCACCAGTTTTCTTGAAACAGTTCCAGTTTATGCCTGTTTTCTAGCATAATTACAAAAGTACCTTCTTATTCTGAAATATACTCTAAATTTGGACAACAAAATTTTAAGACAACCTACTGACAAGTAACCATGGCACTTACTCAGATATACACTTATTACCTGCTAATCAGAATCTCAGCTGGATACAGTAGCTCATGCTTGTGATCCCTGCACTTAGGAGGCTGAGGCAGGAGGTCTGCTGCAAATTGGAGACCAGTCTTGGCTATACAGTGAGTTCAGGGCCAGCCCAGTGAGACCCTGACTCCAAAAAGAAAAAATCAAATTTTCTAACAATGGAAGAATATTTTTACCAGTTTAAATGTCAAACATTTGTGATACATTGTCCTAGCAGAATATTGGTTTGTTTGCTAACTCAAAATTCATCATTATTTTAGTGAGATAGTGAGTTCCAAGTTAAAATTAGGAAGGAAGAATCTCATTTGATAACTTGTTACTTCACTGTAAAGTGATGATAGAAGAGGGCTTTTGGTTTTTGTTTGTGTGTGGGATTGAACCCATGGCTTTGAGCATGGTTAGAGTATTTCTTAACAGGCATGGTGGACAAGCAAAGCAAACTAGAATAATTTTCTGAAAGTAAGGTGTCTCCAGGATGGAGTTGTATCAGAAGCAATGGGAAAATCTGAGCTTCTTGGCAATATTTAGTGCCTTTAGGGGCTGGGGATATAGCTCAATGGCCCAGTGCCTGCCTGACAAGGTTGTGAGTTCAATTCCCGGTACCAAAAAAAAGAAAAATTTAGTGCCTTTAGTCTGATGCACGTAAGGAGGAATGTATTAAGACGTTCCTCTTACATGAGACTATCTCATCAGCTGATAAGGAGAGAGATGAACACTTTTAGATTCAGAGTTGTGTTAGAAGGAAGCTAGAATGGCACCACTAGTTTTTATTTAGAGGTCAATAAAATTTTATTTTTAATAATTTGCACAAGTGGTTATTTTTAAGTGGATTACTTGTAATTACCTTTGTCTAAAGGTGTCAGAAATGCCTGCCCAGGTTTCAGTATTTTTATTTGTGTGATTTTGTGGCTAGGATAGAGAGCATATTTTAACATAATGTAAATAAAGTAAATCATAAATGCACCAATTATTTGTAGAAGGATTTGTACTGGGATATTCAGACTTTCTTATTTACTTGGTTGCCTTTTAGAACCAATTATGCATAGTTAAGAAGAAACAGCTAGAAAGGTAGAGATTTATTTGTATTCCATGATTTCTCTTAGCATGTGATATCTTCTTTAATCAGACACATGAGCCACCTCTCTTTTGGGCTGTAATTCTTCTCAGCAATACTACCATAAATATAGTTATCCACAGAGGAGCATATTTTACCCAAAAACTCTCGCAGGGCAATTTTTTAAAATGCTTTTGTGAAGTATAATTGATACACAATAAACTACATGCATTCAAAATGTACATTTTGAGGAAATAGTCTTTTTTTTAATTGCTGGCATTGCAAGTCTTGCATTATAATTTACCTTCAAAGCATGTAGCATTAGGAAGAGAAGTGAAATAGCTTTTAATTTTCCTTGACAAAAAAGGTCATGAGTTATCCATAAGATGATTTACGGTGAATTTTTAAGACTCACCTGTGTTTGTGAAGCATGTACTCTTTCCAGATTTCTAAAAGGCACTCTAGTCTCTTTTCATGTGCAGATAAACTACCTGAAATAAATGCTTAGGAAGTCCAAAAGAATGAAGAATGTCTGGACTTGGAGGGAACCATGAGAAAGAAAGATCATGAAATAAGTAAAGAGCAGAGGTACAAGAAAGTAGACATTGGAGTCTGAATGGGAATTTAGAGAATGGTGTGACTTACCAGGCAGAAAGGGGTGAAAGAGCACTCCAGAGAACAACGTACAGGTAATAAAAATTGAGTGGGCTAGCTCAGTTGTTGCTAGACTGTTTAAGAGGAAACATGTTAGTCACCTATCACTGAGACATAGTACTAACTGGCCACAACTTACAGGAGAGAGGGCCAAGCTCTAATGCTATGATATTTGTTTCTCTATTGAAGCCACCTGACCTCGGACTGAATTCTCCGAAATCATGAGCTAAAATACATGTCTTCTTAAAGTTCCATATGTCATATATTTTATCCCAGCCATAGAAAGCTGGCCAATAAAAGAAATTGTTAGTGAGAGTGAGGTGGTTGCTTTGACTATAGTTGGTTTAGAAGCTTTGGAAATTGTTTGCTAGCTGTGTTTGGAAAAGTTTGGAGAAAGCCCTAGAATGCAGGCCTTGATGACCAGGAATGTGGGCAGTACACATTGCTTATGAGGTTTCATGGTACTCTATTGGAAACTATACTAAAGACCATTTCTGTTACAGTCTGGCAAAGACTTTGTCTACATTTACCTAAGGTATAATATTTTCATGTGAAGTTGAATTTAAAGGTGGTGAACTAATTAAACTGGTGGAGGAAATTTCAAGGCAGTGCAACATTCATACTGTGGCATAGATGTTGCTGGCTGCTTTCACCCAAATTTAAAGGAAACTTAGGAGCAAAAACCAGACCAGAAATATTTAAATTTATAGATGAGCTATAAAAAAAAGTGCACACAAACCAGGGGTAAAATAAAGTGTGGTTACTAAAGAAGAGATTAATGCCATTAAAAAGAATCCAAGTACCTTCCACCAAGAGAAAAACTGTATAGGCTGCAACCAACAAGGGAGACTGCTCAGGCCCTCTGGACCTCACACCTCACCACCATAATACCTGCATGGTGGGCATTGCACTATAAAATTAATGTTTGCCCTGCTGAGATGCATTCATAATTTAGTCCAATTCCTTTCCATGTGCCTGTTCCTCTTTTGGAATGGGAATATTTGCCCTATTTTGTTGTATTTCGAGACTATGTAATTTTTGATGTTTATAGGAGCTCACAACCTTCAGTCTCAGAAAAGACTTTGAATAAAAAACTTTGAAGCAACGCCAGGACTGAGAGACTTTGGGGAAGGAATTAGTACATTTTGTTTATACACAAAAAAGACAAATAAAACAAACAAAATCCAAAACATATATAATTAACTACAGAGATCAAACTGGGAATTAATGAAATTGAAATTTTAAAATATATAAAGGATCAGTGCCAGGCGTGGTGGTGCACGCCTGTAATCCCAGCACTCGGGAGGATGAAGCAGGAAGATCCTTGTGAGTTTGAGACCAGCCTGGGCTATAAAGTGAGCACAAGGCCAGCCTGAACTGCATAGTGAGACCCTATCTTGGGAAGGGAAAAAAAAAAAAAAATCAATGAATCAAACAATTGTTGTTCAAAAGCTTAAATAAGATTTATAGACCCTCAGCCAAACTCCCCCAACCAAAAAAAGACCCATTTTAATGCAATTAGGAATGGAAAAGGGGAAATCACAGCAGGAAGTGTTGAAATCCAGAACAGTATAAGAATGTTCCATGCCTGACACAGTGGCACACACCTGTAATCCCAGCAGGGATCACTTCAAGTTCAAGCCCAGGCTGCACTACAAAGTGAATTCAAAGCCAGCCTGAACTGCAAAGCGAGACCCTGTCTCAAAAATAAAAAAGAATCTGTTCCAAAAACATTCCAAAAACTTGGAGAATCTAAAAGAAATGGATAAATGCCTACTTAGACACATATAAATTAGGAAATTTAAACCAGGAAAACAATAAAAATCCTAAACATGCCAGTGACAAATAGTGAAATAGAGGCAGTATAAAACCCTACCAACTAAGGGAAGCCTACTACCCAATGGAGTTACTGCATAATTTTACTAGACCTTGGGGAAGATGACACCAGTACTCAAACTCCTCATGAAATTGAAAAGGAAAAAACACTGCCATGCTCATCCCTAGAAAGTATCAGAACCAGACATAAAATTAACAAAAAAAGAAAGCTACAAGCTAATCCTTTAATAAACATAAGCAAAAAAAGCCTCAGTAAGACACTGCAATCAAAATGCAATGAATCGTGAAGATTATCTCAGGGAGGCAAGGATGGTTAGATTTGCATAAACCAATAAATGTAATGCATCACATGAGCAGAAGCAAGTATAAAAAAGACACATGATAACCTCAATAAATACAGGAAAACATTTTGACAAAATCCAACATATATTCTTGTTAAAAAGAAAAACCAACTTGATGAAAATCCCCCAGTAAAAGAAATACCTAGGAATTAACCAAAGCAAAGAAACAAAAGAATGACCTCTATAACAAAAACAAGATTGAATAGGACATAAGAAAACTGGAAACACATCCCTAGGTGATAACCAGTATTTTCAAAATATTCATGCTACCAAAAATTATGTATAAATTTAATGCATCTCCAATCAAAATACCAATAGCATTCACAGAACTAAACAAATAGCAGGAGCGAAACATGAGGCATCACAAACCAAAGTTTAGGCTTATGGCTGGAAGACACAATAATGAAACGCTGGAACTATCTTTAAAAAATGGGCATAATGGCCCGTGGAGTAGAATTAAAGATGTAGAAATAACCCCATGTACCTGAACCATACATTTGACAAAGGGCTAAAAACATGTGCTAGAGGAAAGATAGCCTTTTTTACAAGTAGTATGAAATCTGGTTAGGCACATGGAGAAAACTGAATATAGACCAGTATCTCTTAACCTGTACTAAAATAAAATGGATCACAGGTCTACATGTAAAAACAAACATGGACTGTCTTAGAAGAAAAAAGTCTCTTGACATAGAAATAGTCAAGATCTTTATGAAGAAAGGAACTCAGTGCACAAGAAATAATACCAAATACCAACAAAAGGGATTTCATACCAAATTTAAAAGCTGCATAGCAAAGGAAATTGCCATCAGAGTGAAGAAAAAACCAACAAAATGTGAAAAATACTTTGCCAGCTACTTACCAGACAGGAAAATAATATCAAATTTTTTTTTCTTTGTTGTTTTTTGAGACAAGGTCACAATGCAGTTCAAGCTGTACTTGAACTCACTGTAGCCCTGGCTAGGCTCACACTCACAGCAATCCTCCTTCCCTCGGTATTGGGTTTACAGTCATGGGCCAGGATTCCTGACTTTTCTTTTGTTTTTATTGGTACATGATTGTAGAGCAAAGATTACGTGCATCATCATACTGAACAGTTCTTTGAATGTGTTCCTCGATTCATTTTCCTAGTGTTTGCTGGAGGATTTTTGTTTCTGTGTTCATCAGGCATATTGGCCTGACATTTTCTTTCTTGTAGTGTCCTTGTCTGGCTTTAGTATCAGAATATTTGCCTCTTAAAATGATTTTTCAAGTACTCTGATTTTTTTAAAAGTTTGAGAAAAATTTTATATAATTTTTTATTAGAATTTAAATGGTACAATCTATTAAGATAAGTTTTCTTTTTTTCTCACTGATTTGATCTTTTTATTGGTATATTTCTTAGTGATCTAGTCTTGAAAGTTGGGTTTGTCTAGGAATTTATACATTTCTTCTAGGTTTTCCTACTTGTTAATGTCTCTTTGCCATATAATTTCTTTCAGTTTCATGTATTTATCTTTGTTATTTTCTTCTAACTTTGGACTTGGGCCTTTGGTTTTTTTGTTTCTATTTTATTTTCATTTATTTGTTTTGTTTTGTAATCCCTTAAGGTGTACCATTACATTTATTTGAGATCTTTCTGTTTTTGTGGGGGGTTTTTTGTTCATTTGGTTTTTTTGTCTATTTGAGACAGAATCCAGCTCTGCACTTCAGGCTGGCCTTGAGCTCACTTTGTAACCCAAACTGGTCTTGAACTCATAAGGCTTCTCCTGCCTCCGCTTCCCCAATGCTGGGATTACAGGCTTTTTGTTTTGTTTTGTTGTCTTTTTGAGATCTTTCTAATACAGGTATTTATGTAATTTTCTCTCAGGACTGCTTTTGCTATATCATAAGTTTTGATGCCTTGTGTTTTTATTTGACTCAACATTTTTTTATTTTCCTCTTTACTCCCTTTAACCTTTTAGTTGTTTAGCAGCCTTATGGTTTCTTTGCACATATTTGTATTTTTTATAAGATTTCTTGTGTTTTTGGTATCTGGCTTCATATCATTGTCATCTGAAAAGATGCTTGATAGAATTTCTGTCCTCTTAAGTTTGTTAGGATTTCTTTCATCGGGCAGGGGTGTAGCTCAGTGGTAGAGCATGTGTTAGCATGTGAGAAGCCCTGGGTCCAGTCCCAGAGAGAAGCAAGTGTGAGGTGGGGCAATTAGCAAAGGGAACAAGGAGGCATCACAGAAAGAAAGGGAGACAAGAAGAAAAGGAAGGAAGCATTTGTTTTGTGGCCTCAAGGAGAATGTGTACTCTACTGCTATTGGGTGTCTTTTAGGTCTATTTGGCCTGAAATGTAATTGAAATCCAGTGTTTCTTTATTGAGTTTCTCTTTACATTGTGTGTACATTGTTGAATGTGGTTTGTTGCAGTCTCTTAATATTACATTACTGCAGTCCATCTTGCCTTCCAGATCACTGACTAACTGCTATAGTATTTAGGTTAAATTTTTTGATTTATGTATGTTGAACTTCCCTTCCAACTCGGGGTGAAGCCAAGCATGTCATGAAGTATGATCTTTATAACGACTTTTTTTTTTTTATGCTCAATGTCTTATTGAGGATCTTTGTATCTAAGTTGGTTAGAGAAATTGGCCTGTTGTTTTGTTTTTTAGTCTGATTTTCTTTTAGTCTCCGTTTCTGGTGAGTCAGGGTAATGCTAGTTTCCAGGTATGAGTTTGTACTCTTTCTGTTTGTGTGTCATTAAAGAGTTTGAGGAATACTAGGGATAGATCTTCCCTGAAGTTCTGTAGAGCACAGGGGTAAATGCATCAAGTCTTAGACTTTTCTAGGTTGATGCATTTTTTTGTTGTTTCGGTTTCATTGCCTGTTACATCTTCTTGGTTTAGTTTTTGTAATTCATGTGCTCCTGGATGTTTTATTTCCTCTAGACTTTGAAGTTTGTTGACATTCAGATTTTCAAAACAATTACTTACGACCGCCTGGATTTTGGTAGTGTCCTTTGTGATTTTTGGCTTTTTCTATTCAAATTTCATCGATGTGGGTTTTTTTGTTTGTTTTTTGCTAAGTTTGGCTAAGGGTTTGTTTATCATTTGAAGAACCAGCTTCTGAGTTCACTATTTCCTTGTATATTTTTAATCTCAATTTTAGTAATTTCTGCTTTGATCTTTATAATTTCATTCTTTATACTATGTTTGGACTTGAATGGTTCTGGTTTTTGTAGAGCCTTGGGGTACATCATTAGCTTATTTATTTGGAATCACTTTATTTTTCTGCTCTAGATGTTTACATGTATAAACTTCCTCTTAGAGCTTCTTTCATTGTGTCCTATAAATAAGTTCTTCTTTGTTGTACTGACATTATTGTTTGATTTCAGGAAATATTTGATTTTTTCTTATTTCAATTGCCCAATAATTATTCAAGAGTATATTGTTTAATATTCATGTGTTTACACAGTTTCTGTGGCATCTCTTGCCACAGAAACTTGATCTAAAGTTTCATTGCACCATAACCTGATAATGTAATATGCATGGGATTATTTTGTTTCTTTTGTTTATTTAACGAAGCTTTACGTCTTGTTGGTTTTGTATTTTAAAGAATGTCTTAGTTATGTTTCTGTGTTTCTGGGACAAATTACCTGGTACCCACAGATTAAAAGAGGAAGGGTTCATTTCAACTTACAGCATGCAGTGGTTTCAGTCCAGAGTACGCTAGTTCCAAGGCAGGGTGGTGTGGCAGAGGGACATCATGAAGCAGAAATAGTCTATGTGGTATAGCATGCAGATGGCAGCCAGCAGTGGCAGTGAGCAGCAAGCCTGCCTTCCCTCTTTCTGTGTTCCATCTGTAAGCCTCTTAATTGGTGCCCCCTACACCAAGGTTGGAGCTTCCGTTATCCATACCAGAACTATACTAAACCCATTCAGTGATTACACACCCGTAATCCTGGTATCACATTACCTAGATCCAGCTACCTCCAGAGAGCCCCACCTGGGATCCCATGAGACTTTGGGTGAACATCTAGATACAAGCTATAGCAAAGTCCCATGCTGAGAAGAATGTGTATTGTTGTGGGTGCAACACTAGAGACATCTGTTAAGTCAGTTTGCTGAAAGGTGTAGTTCAACTCTTGATACTTGTTTGTTGATTTCTCTACTTGATTTATATGTGATACTAGGTCATTAAACTACCATGCCATAACTATTAATATTTATCTGATCTCTTATGTCTAGTAGTTTGTTCTATAAAGGTGACCACACTGGTACATGGTGCATATATGTTTCAAATTGTTACATATTCCTGTTGAATTTGTTTCCTTACATAATGTATAAATTACCTTTTTTGCCTGTGTTCTGATCAGTTTTAACTTGAAGTCCACTTTGTCTGAAAATAGGACAGTTACTCCTGCTTATTTTGGGGCTCCTGTTGAACCGAATATTGATTTCTAGTCTTTTTTTTTTTTTGATAGGATCTCACTATGCAGTTCATGCTGACTTTGAGCTTGCAACAGTCCTCATGCCTCAGCCTTCTCAGTGCTGGGCTTACAGGTGTGAGCTACAACACCCAGCTTCTGACTTTCAGTCTTTTGGGGGGAATTAAATGTGTTTATTGTCTACAGTATATCATTGAGTTTCATATTTTTACTTGCTTGGCTAGTCTGTGTCTTTTGATTAGGAAGTTCAGACTATTCACATTGAGAGTTATTACTGGAAACTACTATTTCCTGCTGCTGTGTTATTTTTGTGTCGCTACTTACTTACCCCTTCTGCCTAATTGCTCACCCTACCTGGTGTGTTCATACCTTTAGACTTTTGGCGTCACTGACTTCATTTCATTTTCTCTTTCTGGGGAATCCTTGAAGATTTTTTGCAATGCTTGTTTGCTGGTCGTCAGTTTCTTAAAGTGCTCTTTGTTATTCTATCAATTTTGAAAAATAGTTTTTCAGGATATACCAATCTGGCTAGATAGTTGTTTTTGTGCTTGAAACACTCCACTCCAAGTTCTTCTAGTCTTTCAGGTTTGTGTTTAGGAGTCTGCTATAATTCTAATGGATTCTCCATTATAAGTGATGTGTTGCTTTTCTGTAACAGATTTTAAGATTTTGTTCTTGCATTGGACTTCTGTGATTTTGACTATGATACATCATGGAGAAGTTTTTTCTGATGGTTGCTATTTAGGATTCTGTGTGCCTCATTCTATATAATATTCTTTTCCTATATTTATAAAATTTTATGATATTCTATAAACCGGTATTTTTATGCCATTTGTTGTATTTTCAGACTTTTTACTAATTCCAGTTAATCTTTGATTAGTCTTCATTTTATCTAGCACCTGTTGGACCCTATGGGGGGGGGTACTGGAAATCAAACTCAGGACCTTGTGCTTGCCAGATAGGCACTGCACCACTGATCTGGACCTATTTTTTGTTAATTGTTTTTAATTTCTGGGTATGTGGTCACCTGTATCAGTACTCTTGTCTTCTACTTTTGACATCCACTCCTCACAATGATCATCTCTACAATCTGTATGTACAGTGCAATTTTTTATCTCCTGGATTACTGTTTGATACTTTTTCTTGGACTCTTTTTTTTTTTTTGCACAGTTTTCATAAAGGTCTATTTCATTATTGGTAGGCAGCACTTTTAACAGTTAAGTATATTTAAATAATGTACAGGTGACTATATGACTGCAGCATTGGTAACGAGATAACCAATTCAACTAGAAACCAACTAGCAAGGTAACTGTCTAAATATTTAAAATATAGCTGTTATTTAGATCATCCTTTGTTTGACCACCTTCTTGGGAGGGAAATAAAAGTCTGCTTTTTCTTGGATTCTTATTTCTTTCCCAGACTGGTCATTCATGTTTTATATTGTTTAACTCAGCTAGCTTTTATTAGTGTCTTCCATAAACTCACTCTTGTTTTGCAGTGCATAATCTGTTTTTTATATCATCTTTGAGCTCTCCATGTAGCTTACTGATGTTTTGGTTTTTTGTTTCTGTTTTGTCTTTTTTTTTTCTGGTGCTGAGGGTTGAATTTTGTCTCTTAACAGTTCACGTAATTCCCCTATTCACCCTTATTTTCTCCTCATTGATATCTCATGGGTCAGCTTTGGGCAGTTGGAAGTATTTGGAGGCATTTTGTTTCCTTGTTTTCTGCTGGTGGTTGTGGCCCTCCTGGCTTCTCTCTTCAGGCAGCTTTGCTGAATCTTTGCACCTTTCTTCAGTTCTTGCTTTAACAACTTACTGGGGTCTCCCCTCTACTTTGGGGTCCACTGTTACAGCTTCATGCATTCTTCTGTCATGGACACACTCTCCGCCCTGCAGGACACCTTTTGGAATGTGACTGTAAGTTGCTGAGCGCGCGGGTGAATTCTGCCTGTAGAAGCAGCGTCACGGCCCTGATGCTTTTGTCTGGTCGTGGGGGTGGGTCACTGTGAGTGTAGCCTGCAAGGGTCTGTCCTTCCTCTTCCATTGCTCCCCACTGCCATACCCTGAGGTATTTTCCTCTGCCCTGCTGGCCTACATTATAGCCCACCAACTGTGGACTAAAACAGCTACAGACTGAGCCAACAATAAGTGTTTATCCTTTAAGGTTGCTATTATGTCTCTGCATCCAGCAAACAACTAAAATGTGTATACCCATTTTCTAGAGAGGCTGTCTTTCCTCCAGAATGTTTTTGGACCCTTTGTGAGAGATCAGGGAGCTAATTGTACCTCGCATTGTTTCTGCATCCCATATTCTATTCATTTGATCCATGTGTGTGTTTTCTGTTTTGGGGGTTTTTGTATTTTTTTCCCCCCAAACTGCTGTTTTTTCATTGTAGCTTTGTAATACAACTTGAAATTCAGGATTGTGATGCCTCCTACTTTGTTCTTGCTGCTCAAGACTGTTTGTTCTATTCTACTTCTCTTGTGATTCCATATAAATTTTAGGATTGTTGTTCTGCAAGGAATGAAGTTGCTGTTTTGATTAAGATTGCATGAAATTTATGTCAGTTTAAAAGCATTGCCATTTTGACAGTGTTGATTCTCTCGATCTAGGAGCAGGGACATCTTTCCATTGTGTGATGTCCTCTTAGATCTCCTTTTCAGAGTACTGTTGGTCTCCACATACAGACGCACTCTCGCTCTGCCCAAATGTCTGCCCCTGAGGGAACAGGCTAGTCAGTCTAGAAGGCCTTTGAGCCCCCCTCCTATGGTCTGTGTTCTGGGCACGGGAGCCTGTGGGCCTTTGCCTTTTTCTTTTCTCTTTTCTTTTCTTTT
>PVLD010008578.1:0-82997 GCA_004027595.1 Dinomys branickii
GTAGGTTTAGAGTTTCTGTTTTGATGTTGAGGTCTATGATCCATTTTGACCTGAGTTTGGTGCATGGTGATAGACTGGGGTCTATTTTCAGTTTTCGGCAAGAGGCAAGCCAGCTTTTCCAGCACCATTTATTAAACAGGCCTTCTTTTTTCCAGTGGGTTTGGTTGACCCCTTTGTCAAATATTAGGTAGCTGAGTCGCCACTCATTTTTACGCTAACGTGTCTGAGCATTATGTTAGGAGAGTTTCGTGTAGTTGAGCACTGTGCTCTTAGAACTCGTTTCCATTTCACCACCAAGATTACTGAGGCTCCTGCAGGTTGTACAGTGGGGCTGGGAACCCACAGCTGTCTCGTGCACCGCTGTGTGCTCATACTGAGAACAGCCTTGGTGCACACAGAGTGGAACAGACAGGCATTTGTCCTGGCGCCCTCACCTGAACTGCATCTGCCCCTTTGGACAGCTGCGGGTTCCTAGCCTGGCGCCCTCAGGATGCCAAAACTCTCAGAGAAGAGACCAGCAAGGAATGAGCATACAAATGCGACAATAAGAGGTCATCTCTGAGGACTGGGGATACAGCTCAGAGGCGCGGTGCCTGCCTGGCAAAGCACGAGTTTAATGTCTGGTACCAAAAAAAATAAAAGAAAGAAAGCAGCAGTGGAATAAAAGATGTGGCTTAGGAAACTGGTTTAGGTGGAATTATCCACCAGGGCTACTGGAGACAGGTGATATTTGAATCAATATCTAAATAAGCAGACAGAAGTGAAGGATACACGCTCCAAAAGGGAGGACTACCATGTGCAAAGGCCCTGGGGCAGGAGCAAGATGGAGGGAACATCAAGGAGGCTCCGGGGAGAGTGGAGGAGGTGTGTGTGTTAAAAGGCTCGATCCTGCACGGCCACATCAAATACATGTAGAGCCTGTGGCCTCTTCACTGCCCCCACCCTGCTCACCCCAGGGCGACCTTGCCCCAGAACATCTGCCCTGCCCTGGCATCTGCCTGACAGCAGCCCCCTCTGCCACCAGCTCCCCGTGTCTTTCATTCCTTGTGCTCAGATGGTTGCCAAACACAAATGCCCTGGGACAAATCTGTGTCCACCAAGACAGGAGGTGCAGAGCTCTGCATAAGAACCATGCATCCCAGGTCGGTTCCTCTCTCCCTTCCACACACAGCCCTGCTGACCACAGCGCCAGCCTGGGGGTGGTGCAATCAAGGGGGCAGGGCAGTGTCACCTGTGGCTGTTTGCGCAGCAATGCATCCGTCACTGGCAGCTATAAAATGGGTCTGTGCACTGGTGATTTTCAAGACCAGCACGTACCAGTAAACAGTCACCAAACCAGCCTCAGATTCAGTCTCAGCTGTTTCCAGCTCAGGATCTCAGCTCTGAGGCCCCAGATGGGACCCTTGTCCCTCCTAACAGCAATTCCACTCTGGTCTGGCTACTTCCTTCTACAGAGCAGATACTTTCTTTAAAGGCCAGGCATGCCAGTGCACGCCTGTAATCCTAGGGAGGCTGAGGCAGGAGGATCACTGCAAGATCAAGACCAGCCTGAGCTACATAGTGAGTTCAAGGCCAGCCTGAACTATAGGGTGAAATCTGTCTTAAAACACACACACACACACACACACACACACACACACACACATATTTTCTTTACACTCACCATAGCCATGAGCCAAAAAATTACAATGAAATAAAATAAACAGGACCTAGGATGAGTCTTTGAGGGGAAATAAAAAGCAGGCTTTTCATAGTCAAAATCTTTGTGTATTTTATTTCATCATCCTGCGAAGTGTTGGAAGAGCCAGATTTTTATAACATGACCTGGTCACTGTACAGAAGAAAACACATTTCCTTATTTAATCTCGCCCTGACTTTGCATGTATTCAATTACAAGTTCAAGCTAGCCACACCAACTCCGTAAGAACAGCCTTCTATCCTCCTTTTTTTTTAAAGGGCAGGACTGGAATTTCATTGTATTGAACATGAATGAGAAAGACTACATCATAGAACAAAACTCAAAATGCTTTTATGGAATTTTCATTATAAGACGGCCTGTAATGGAGATGACCTCGTGTTCACCTAAGATTTCTCTGGCTGAGAGTTCAGATTTCATGCCAATTAACATGTTAATGACATATATCATTTAAAGAGCCTATCATAACTTTTATCACATCATGTTACATCTATTCCCTTGTAATTAAATCAGAATTACAGGGTGTAATTACTTTTCTTTTCCTGAATACCCATTTCTTTCAGACATTTAAATTCAAGTGCAAGTACTAAAAGACACTTGAAAGTAACAACCTAATAAAAATATTATCAATTAATGAAAGTGTTGGGTTTCTTCTAGTCTCCAGTTTCTTTGTGACAAATTCCTTTTGCTCCATGTTCTCTGCATGACATGTAATGATCGGTCGTATCCAGTCAAATGTTTCATAAGCTCTTTAAATCCTCAGGGGCCCAGACTCCATTAATATGCAGTGTTCTCGCACATAAATATAATTACATACAATTATTAGCGGAAAAGGATCAGATAAGGTTTATTAGGGAAATATCCTATAATTACCCTAGTCCGAGACTTCCCTTTACATGTTAATTCAACCAAGGATTGGAATCCGTAATCATTCCACCTATAAAACAGCTATTGACTTTGATTTCACTTTGGAAACAGATCTCTGGTGGCAGGCAGGATTGTGGCAGGGATATATTTTGTTTAGAAGACTATTTACATGTGATAATTCTGCAAAATCTGTGAACCCAAAGGCAATGATCTGGCCACTCCTGGTCAACCACACCCTTTGCAACATTGAATTTTACTCAGGTCCTGCTTTGATTTTGAAGCTCATTATAACTTCAAGTAACACCTAAGAACACACAAGTGATCTGCTGGCAGATGCTGCTCTGTGACCATCCCTCAGAATTGTGGCAGAATGACGGTGACAGACATGCATTGTTTGGGAAGCCAGATATTGGAAGATGGGTGGAAAAGTAACTTCCTCGTTATCAGCAAGTGCTACGTACTTAGATCAAATCACTCATTCATTTGACAAATATTCAAAGTGCCTGTGAGTGTAATGCTGGGCTTTATCCTAGTCCTTGTCAAGGAGTAGCATGGTCAAGGTCAGTTTTACCAACATGCCAAATCCTCAAGGAACAGAACGGACCATCAACTAGTAAACTAGAATGAACAAGAGGATTCCAGCCAGGATGACAGAGAAGACGAGGCACAGCAGAACACAGTGGTAGGCGATGGTGGTGAAATGGGCCATTCCAGACAGCGCAGCCCGGGAAGAAGCCGTCTGAGGGAGCAGGTCACGGAACTGAGACCCACGTGACGTGAAGCAGCAAGGAAAGCCAGAACCACCAGGTGTCCCGGTGAGGTTCTGAGGTCACAGCAAGCTCACAGAGAGCGGCAGGGAGGTGGCACCACTGAGGAGGCTCTGCAGTCCACAGACCTGCCAGGGATTTTCCTCTAAGACTGACAGGAAAGGCTGGGGATATAGCACAGTGGAATAAGCGCCTGCCTGGCAAGCCCAAAGTCCTGAGTTCGATCCCCAGTACCAAAAATAGATAGATAGATAGATAGATAGATAGATAAATAAAGTTATCTCCCTGAAGCACCCACATGCCAGGGGATCTTGGCTAATTTTCACACAAGAAGCCCAGGGGTGGGGGATGGATAGTGGTTTGTTGCTGTTGTTGTTGGTTGGCTGGTTGGTTATTTAGCTGTTTTATCTACAATTCCTGGTTTATTACTCCCCACACCCTGCCACCAAGCAGGCCATAGAAACTGGGATTTCTCTTGCCCAAGATTGATCACAGAAACTGATCTTTACCCCTCCTTTCTCAGAGCTGAGCATGAAGAAATTCTCTGGGCTGTCTCTGTGGGCTCTACATTGCAGAAAGGGTCTTACACCATCCCTGAAAGGAAGGAAAGCTGCACAGCAGGGCCACAACGAATCGGAACACACAGGCTCACCCGGGTCCCCTCTTAGGTCTGTTAGCATTAGTCTCACCCTCTGTGTCACACGCATTTTGGGACAATTATCTGTGCTTCGCCGCACCTATGCAAGGAAAGCCTCATAACAACCCAACAAGACAGGGTTTGGAACTTCCAGAGAGCTGAACAAGAGGATGTTTTGGAGAGTCTCACACACACATATACACACACACACACAGAGTGAGGGCATGTGCTCTCCCAGGGCACCCCTTCATGTGCACCTTTTGTAACAGCTAAGAAGCGTTGCCCAAGTTCTGCGAGCCACTGGAGATATTGAACCCAAGGATGGCATGGTGAGAGCCCCAGTGTACAGCCAGTCAGAAATACACAGCCTGGGGCTTGGGACCAGCACCTAAGCAGGGAGCAGACTTGAAGGCTGAACCCTCAGCAGCCCGTGGGTTCTGACACCGTCCTCCTGCACGTGGTGTCAGAGTGGAACTGAGTCGGACGGTGTCCAGCTGGCGTTTGCCACAGGATGACGAGGAGGAAGCCCATGGCCGTGTGGCGTCAGGGCTGTCTGAGTGAGCGTGGGGGAGGAGGAGCTGCGCTGCAGTCCGATCTCACTCTGCAGAGAGTAACATCACACTACCATGGCAACACCCGATATACCTCTCACACACTGCCTTGGAAAACTGCTGGAGACCCTCCCCTTTCCGCATGCGGCCCCGGCTCTCCTCATGAACCCCTTCCTTCTTGATTGCTTTTGTCTCACAGCGTCCACTCCTGTGTTCCTCTTCCAATCAGAGCAGCTCAGCTTGGCCCCAGACCCCTGCCGCCAAGCCCTGCTGCACTTGTCAAACACAGGCTTCTGCTGGAAAGGCCACTCGGTGAGCAGTTTGTGCTCTGGGGCTTCACCTCCTCCTCCGTCACCCATATGGCTCCACGGGCTATTCCTTCTGAAAACACTCTCTGCCCTCTCCCAGGAAAAGCCTGGTGGAATCAGTGATCACTTTGCAAATAGGTTACAGATGGGCACGTGCCCACCAATTCCCCATTGACTAAAACCAGGGCATAGAATCTCACAAAAATAAGCAGAGACTGGAGCTGCCTGCTTTTACACGCTCGCTCCCGTTCATGATCTCATATTTACTCTCTTGCCTCGCACAGTCAGGAGCTCAATTCAGCCAGACATCTATGGGCATTTGCCTACAGCAGGACTGGCAAGCTGAAGCCAGCAGAAAGGCCTTGTCAGGGTGCAGCCTTGCCTTTCCACTTGCACACTGGCCCTTGCTGTTTGGAGGCTGCCAGGCAGAGCTGAACCACAACAGGGCCCAAAAGCAGCTCAGGATTATACAGATGGGTATCGCTGCATTCCCGTGTGATTTCTGGATGCTGAAATGTGGTGTAGAGTTATTTTCACATGCCATGACATATTCTTCTTCTCTTGCTTTCTTGTGGCTATGTGATCGTTTAAGGATTTACCTGATTTGCCTTTACCAAAGCAGCAGGACAGACAGGGATTGCTGACAGCCTTCAGGCTTTCTGCATCCTCAAATCCATCTCTGAATCCACAGTCCCAGCACCCCCTAGGGGAGAGAGCAGGGTTGGCCTCCATCTGCGCACAGCCCTCCATCACCACCAGGTTGCTGGTCCCCACAATGCGTGTCCACCACAGAAACGCTGTGCCTGCCCGTTCCTCACCCCTGGACTGAGCTCATTGCACCGGGAGACCCCTTGCCCAGGACAATGTCATCAGCATTCAGCCCGAAGCTCAGCGCCAACCACGTACGCAAACCATGTTAGTTTGAAGAAAAGGAACGTCAAGGGAAGGCAGGAAGGCAGGGCATCCTTCCTGTGGTTTCCAAGCCAGTCTCTAATATCACTAATGCTATGATAAAATAAAACCATTACTTACTAGCAAGATGAATAATTAACCACTTCTCGAAACCTAGTGGGATGGCAGCAAGAAAGAAGAAAGGGCACTGCGGGTCCCCGTGAGTGACAGGTTTAAATGACTTCTGGAAATACAGAGCCCTGGCCCCACTCTGCAGCACCTTCATCAATTTCCAAACAAACCGAGGCTGCTTCGTGACAATTTGGGGGAAAGGGACTGAACAGCGAGGCTCCTGGTCTGTCGTCTGCACTTGACAATTAAGAGCTGGCCATGTTTGAAGCTCCACCCTGTCATGACCCTTAATCCTGAGATCAGACACATTGATCCAGATGGAATCTGACTGCCTGGTACAACCCGAAGTTCAGCTGCTTCCGAGTGCATCCTTCACTCTGGGTCTCTTCGGTGCCAGTGGCCACCTGTTTCCACAAAGCACTGGGGGTTCCCAGGGTGCCGCGCGAAGAGCTGCTGCTGCTGCATGGAGGTTTCTGCTCTTGTTTCCCTTCCAACTGACAGTGCAGCCCACACCCAAGCCCGCCTGTTCATCTTCCGCAACGGTCACTGACACTCTCTCTTCCGATGGGCCTGGGCAATGATTGGGATAATTTAGGATGCGCATCACTTGATCATCTGTACAGATACAACAAATAAAACATTTTAATATGAGCAGTCGCTGCGTGTTTACTGTATCATATTGCAGAGAGCTGAAGGAATGCCAGACTCTGCAACAGAGGGCGGCATGCGAACTCCAGAATGATGACACTAATAAGGAAATTACAAAAGGCCCAACAAATGGCATTTGTGTTAAATCAATAATGCTCTGCTTATTTTTTTAATTCTAATCTTTCTTCAAAAAAAAATTATCTTTCTAAACAGTTGGCAATTCCTATTCTTGTTCGTCTTCCTGAACATAATTAAGAACATGTTGTAGCGTCTACTTAAGACATCAACTTCCCCAAGGCTGTCTTGTCCACTGCGTTTTAAACAAAGCCACTTGTTTTGGCATCGTGCCCTTAATTAATCATTGGAGGCTTTATTGCTGTACAAAAAAAAAAAAGTGTCTTTGTTTAATGATTCATCACAAGCCCAGTTTCTGCAAAACTTAATCAAACACAGAACCAACTTTCTAATCAGCTTACATTTAAAAGAAATTAATGTGGGCCTTGTTTTCCAGATCATATTTGATAAAACAAATACTGGCATATGACCCTCTGGTAATGCGGGCTGCTTAGGAATTCTTTCACGGGCATGAGATGGGGCCTCTGCTTTCGGAGTTGAGAATAGAAGTCCATTATCTGTTGAGAAAATAGAAACTTTGGTGGCCCGGGAATGTTGTTTATCACTTTAGCCTTGCATGCAGGGGACAGTACTGGAAGGAGGCCTGCGGAACTCGCAGCTTGATTTGCGCGGCGTAACGCGCCTCTGGGATCAGACAGCACATCCTGAGGTCAAGGCTCTTCCGGAAGCGCTGAGCCTGCCCTGGCCAGCTGCCCACTCACCCGGCTCAGGCTGTGGACCCTTCTCACGTCCACTCTGTCTTCAGACACCAGCGCCACCAGCTCCTCCGCCAGACTTCATTTCTCAGGCACATCTCAGAGTGGAACTCACTGGAGGGCTCTGCCATGAGAAAAAGCAGAAAAAAACAAGGTGGCTGTGCATTACAAAAAATCCGTAGGCTTTTGAGGAAGGGCTTGGCGTGGTAACATGGTTGCTGGGGGAAGAGGCACAGCGATAGAGAGGCAGAGTGTGTATTTGGAACGCAGCCAACTTCCGAAAGACCTCGCTTTCTCAGCTCTGCGTGTGCAACACCCTGAGAGGGGTGAGCTTCTCATTATTATCACGTTATTATTATTATTATTATATCATCGTTGTCATAATAAGAGCAATTTTTAATCAGCGGTACTGATCTTTAGTACTCTGAAAAGGGGGGTCGAAGAAGATGTCAGAAAATGGAGAAATAGCCCTTGTTCTGATAGGCGGAACCAATACAGTGAAAATGGCCGTGCTTCCAAAACTGCTGTGTAAATCTAATGTTTGGTTTTGTTCTGTTTTCTGGTAGTGGGGACTAAATTCATGGTCTTGACACTGAGCTACACCCCCCAGTCCTTTTTTTTAAATTTTGAGACAGAACCCTGTTAAATTACCAAGTAGCCCAGGTTGGACTTGAACTTGTGGCCCTCCTGCCTCAGTCTCCCAGAGTGCTGGGGTTGCAGGCCTGCACCACCACACTCAGCTTGGTACAGCTTTTAAATCATTTTGACCCTATCTGTGACTCAATCTTCCCTAACTCCTATTGCTAAAAGTCAAATATTCTTGTAAATATCACTTATGGGGCACTTTCCTTATGCCAGACACTGTGTATACTACTTCTGGGGATCTTCTCCTTTAAGGTAAGAAGTTTTGTTCCCATTTTACAGATGAGTAAGTGGGGGCTTCGTTTGACTGGTAGATTTTTTTTTTTGCGGTACTGGGGATCGAACTCAGGACCCTGCGCTTGCTAGGCAAGCGCTTATTCCACTGAGCTATATCCCCAGCCTGACGGGTAGATTTTTTAATTGCTATGGCCATGGCTTTTCTCCACCTCTCTAGCATGATGTGAAGCCCCTAGGGCCTCAGATCTCAAGTTATCCCAGACTCTTTCAGCCCAGCTGATGCAGAGTCCTATCTCTCAAGTAGGACTGGCCATTCACTGGCCTCCTAATGGACACTGGGGCCTACCTGGTGGCCGCCAGGACACAGGTAAGTATGGGACTCAGAATGTGACTCCTACTGTGCAGACCCAGGAGTCTTGCATGACCTCTCTGAACCCCAATTCCCGCACCTTAAAAGTGTGCCCCCGGGAGACTCTGCCTCCCAACCAGGACTCAGGGAACCTAAGGGCACATAGCAAAGAGCGCCCACACATTGTGGGCAGCAGACAAATGTCAACCGCGCGGCCACACGTTGAACAGGCACGTTGCCCACAGGGATTAAAGCAGCCTCTTATTTCCTTTTCTGTTTAAAATCTATCCAAGGAAAGTAAACCTCCCAACCATCAGACAAGGCTTTAGCTAGAGCCTGGCTTTTCTGTCCTGTCCCCAAAACACAGGTCCTTGGTCCCCACAAGACTCAGTTCAGACCTGATGGGGCAGGCAGGGTTAGCAAACTCGAATGGCTCCCTCCCGCTGGGTTTCCCCAGGGCTGCTCAGCTCTGCAGGGGCTGCGCCTGGCAGGAAGTGATCATGGAATGGGAAAGCCCGGGGCCGGAGCAGCCCTGGACAGCCTGGGTGCTCTGACCTGGGTGCTCTGGGCAGACGGGCAGCACCCCATAGATGTAGCATAAAGTGTACACAGTCGGCCCCTTTTAAGTGGCGTAGGTCCATTCGCAACACTCTAGGATGGCTGCCACTTCCAGAGGGCCACCAACTCTGCC
Organism: Dinomys branickii; assembly: GCA_004027595.1. Lineage (NCBI taxonomy): Eukaryota > Metazoa > Chordata > Mammalia > Rodentia > Dinomyidae > Dinomys > Dinomys branickii. The sequence goes on from PVLD010008578.1 coordinate 9,247, forward strand.
CCCTGGGTTTGGGTGGCTCCGTGGTTGATGCCTGCTGGGTCCTGATCCAGCCCAGCAGTGACCCCCACTCTGCTCCCAAGTGTCAGGGACACCTGGACCCCAGGCTCTTGACCGACCTCTGCAGCACCCACAGGCTCTCCCCTCGTGGCACCCGCCCTTCCCTGGACAGGAGCCAGCACCTGCCACCTGCCAAGCCACTGCAGCAGCTAGGTGCCCAGTTTCGGGGAACTCAGACCCCGGAGCAGTGTGCCTTTGTGCTAGGCGGGAGTCAGATACCAGGGCTTTCTGTCTCCCACACTGCCTCTGTGTCCCCCCAACACTGGTCCCAACTAGCCTTGGGCTCGGTCTTTGTCAGGTTCCCCAGTGGGAGAGGGAAGAGGAAGCAACGCAGGGAAAGAAGACACCCAGCGTGAGGCACTTGTCCTGCGGACTGCTGTGGGTAATTGGTCCCTGATCTCAGAGAACTCTGGGAGCCGGTGTAGACGTGCCCTCCAAGAGGGCAGGGCCGGGGTGTGGGCTCACGTTCACTCCCTTCTGGGAGCTGCAGCTGGCCAGAGATGGGATGCTGGCAGAGCACGTGGGCACTGGCTTTGCGAGGCCTGCTGTAGACCCTGGACTCAGAGAAGACAGGGACGGGCACAGGGACACCGCCTCCCTCCGAGTTCTCAGGTAGCCCCTCCCTCGTGCATCTCCAGGAGGACAAAGGTGAAGTCCCGGAGAGGAAAGCTGCTCTTTGTCCACACAAACCCCCATCTGCCATCCCACCTGGGGACCCCAGTGGGCGTTAACCTCCTCCCTGGGCCCCAGGGCTTCACCTGGAGCGCTGCAGACGATGCGCTGCCTGTGCCTCCTCCAAAGGCACTCGGATTCCCCACTGCTGTGTTTTCTTCCTTAACTCTCAGGGAAGAATAATTCCTCAATCCTTAGTCTGAAGATTAGACAAGGTTCCCTACTTCCTGGAGGTTTCCAGAGGGCCAGGGCTGGGCTCTCTTCCTTCCCAAGCTCCTCAGCACCCCGTGCAAGGCCTGGCAGACTGCGCGCTCAGTAAATCTGAGTGACACACACATCCCCGCACGTCTGTGCATGCACATCTACCTACATACGCACATGAATGCTCGTGTCACGAACCTAGAGTGGGGACCCTGAATTCACACTCCTGTAGGGATAAGTCAAGGCAAGACTGAGTCAAGGGACAAGGGGAGGGGAGGGGTGTGGCCGCCGTGGAGCACCTGCCGGGTCCAAGGAGGGAAGCAGCTACTCCCCTCCGTGTGGCTTTCCGAGGCTGCCATATGCTACATTGCTTTTTTTCTTTTTCAGAAAACATTGCAAATCTATTATGTGAAACTTCCTGATATTTATCATACTGGAAATAGCTCCAGATTCTTAAAATATGGTGTTCAGGGCAAACAAAACACTGTCAGGCCCAGTGGCTCCCCAGCTTTTTAAAAGCTTCTGACATACAAGGCGCTTCTCTCCTTGTGGCCCCTCCTGCATCGTCTCTGGTGGCGTGGAGGTAGAGGGTCCAACGCGAATTGCCCAGGTAGCTTTGGCCATTTGGACAGTGGAGGAAGGAGATGGGCTCCGCCAACCTCTCACACACAAAGGTTCTGTTCGTCCAAATGAACCCCCGGGGCCTTCCTCGTCCCAGCACAGTGTTACTTCTTTGCCAGGGGAGTGGGGTCCCGTCCTTCCCCGCCTGCTTATGCTGTCCACCAGTTAGTGTGACTCAGTGACCAGAAAAGCGTCAGGTGGCCCACCAGTACCGAGCGCTGTGTGAATGTCTGTGTGTGAACCATGGGGCTGCCAGGTAGTGAGCAAATAGGACACCCACACCAGGGTGACACCAGAGAGAGGCGTAAGGGGTGGGCGGCTTCTGCCAGGGCGTGATGAGCTCAAAGCACTCCAAGTCACCTGATACAGACACAGGAGGTCTCTGTCTCACCCACAGGGGAGACATGCTTGTTAGGCAGAGCTCTGCCTGAGCCCACATAGGAACCGAAGGACTGACTTTTAAGGATGGGCTGATACCCCACGGTGGGGGTGTGAGCGATTTAGCCTCTTTACTGAGGACTCATGGCAGCTGAGACAACGTTTTAGGTCCTTACTGTTTTCTGCCTGCAAGTTTCATGCTGGAGTCCTCTCTATAATGGGCTGCGTCTGTCTCGTGTGGAAAGAGGAGGGGTAGAGAAGAGCCTGAGGCTGGAGGGCACTTGGGAAAACATGGTCATTCCGGGTTTGAATCTGAATTCTCCCAAGTAGTAGTTGTGTGACCTTGGGCAAGTCGCTCGGCTTCCCTTAGTCTCGGGCCCCCTCTCAGAGAAACGGGACTCGTGAAGTACCGATTCCATGTGGCGCAGGAAGGATGAAGTGAGAAAGCGCAGCTCTAGGAAAATCCCTGGCGCTGAGCGGGCCAGGTGCAGTTTTTTCCACGCGCTGGAATGGGTAAGCCTGCATTAGTTTCATGCCGAAAGTCTGAAAAGAATGCGGTGAATCCCTCTGCACTGCTATTGACATTCACAAGCCCTGTTATTCGGAGGAACTATCAAGTAGCTATAATATTCACCTTGGTGTTAAGAATAATATCTAAATTATATCTAGTAAAGTTGTTTTTTAAAGTAATAATACATGCCTATACATGCCTATGTTTACCTGTATAGAGAATATTTCTGGAAAGATCAGAAATGAAGATTAAAGTCAGAGGGGCATTTTTTGGAAGTGTTTGAATTTTCTACAAAGTTCTTACATTACTGGGGGTTTTTTCCCCAGGGGGAAAAAAAAGCATTTAAAGGCAAAAGCCAGGACTGAGTTCAGTGGACGTAAAGCCAGGGCTCACAACACCTGTTTGCACTGGGTCTTTCTGACTCGCCTTGTTTCCGAAGGTGCTGAGCTCGGGGTAGGCTCCTCCTCCCCCAGGTGAGTATCTGAAGTGACACTGTCACCCTGTGTGCCTGCCATCTCCTCAGGGACAAGAGCAGCCTCCGAAGGTTCCTAGAGGGCTGACTGACCCTGTGTTTACAGTGCTGAGGGTGGGGTCTGTCATGCACAAGTAGGAGTGGTTATCACACCTTATCACACCTTGGGGCTGCCTTCTAACTTCCAGCCTCACAAAGGTAAAGGCAGCAAATGGAGATACTCGCTACTGTCGTATATGCAAATTAAGAAGACACCTAGAAAAGAACCCCCCCTTCCTCCCTCCCTTCTGCATCTCCATCTTTAATAAATACCACTTTACTGAAAGCTCTCAGGGCTTCTGTGGGAAACGCACACAGCAAACACATTAAAGATCTGCAGAACGCCAGATTGGCCAGGGTCTGCAGTTTACCTTTTTAGTCCAATGCGCAGCTGAAGACGTGCTAGTGGGGTGAAAATTAAAACACGTGACCATGGAATGATCAGCACAGATCACCCCTCAGGAGCGGATGCGGGTGCCTGTTCTGCAGCAAGCCAGACACCCTGTGTTCTCTCCTCGTCTCTGCTCCTTCCTGCTCTCTGCCTCTCATGTGAATGCACATGCACACACACACACACACACACACACACATACACTCTCTCTCTCTCACACGCACACACACAACATCCTTCTCCACAGCCCCAAAATTCCACCCTCTTTCTATCCTAAACCTGTATTGCAGGTAATTAACTACATATAGCCACCCACACAGTTCCCCCAAATCCATCCAATAGCCTAACCCTGTAAGATAAATAATTAACAATGGGAAAACGTAGTCTGGTAAAGCTTAATATGCCACGTGAGTGTATAGATATAAATGTGTGCATATTATATGTATGTGTGTATGTTGTGTGTATGCATGTCTGTTGTGTGTGTGCACACACACATATTCAGGGACCACAACAAGATATAAGATTAACTACAGGCCTAAGAGAAATACGCCAATAGTTAACATCCAAGTGTCTGCGCCTTGTCTTCCTGTCGGCATTCTGGAGTAAAAGCTAAGCTATCTGTGTGCATAGAAATGTCACATATCGGTGACTTTCCAGTGGGACACTGAGCTGGGAAAAGGGGTCAGCTGTAGCTGGCACTGTCAGCTCAGCAGTGGAGGTGACTCTGGTACCCACATGGAACTGGGGGTGGGGATGGCGGAGGGAGGAGGCCATTGAGCACACTGCCACCAGCAGGAATCAACAAGAGAAGGGCCGGAGGGCTCTCGGTGGGCAGAACATGCACCCAGGCAGCGCCTCGGGACAGTCGCAGCAGGTATCGGGAAGAGGGCAGTGGGATCTGGAGCCCTAGAGGTCCAAACATGGAAGGGACAGGTGCTCTGTTGACATTGCACGGAAGGCACACTGTAATGACAATGTCCAGATTTCTGCTCATCCGGCCTCGCTGTGTTGACAGTAGTCAGTTCTGTTCAGCAACGGGCTGGGAGCCTCTTAAGAGCCTGCTCTGGCCCTTTGGATTTCTGTGACCTTTGCCCTGAAAGCAGACACCACACTTCCCAGAAAATAAGACCTAGGTGGAAACTAATCAGCCTTGAAAACTAGAGAACAGCCCCATCGGCCTAGCCTTGCCGCACTGCGCGCAGAGCAACCACGAGCAAGAGAACAGAGATGGCAGGTCAAGCCTCAAGACCCTAGAGACAAATTAGAAACCCGAAGGCCCGCAGATTCCAAAGTCACTGCCAGAGCACGATCTAGCCTCACGCCGAGAACACAGGAGATGCCCGGGAACTGTGCCAATGTGTAATATGAATCATGACACAGTAGTCGTACTTTCTTTCTTTATGAGGAGAAATAACCCACTGATTCCACTTGGGCTGTGCGCCCTGGAATTGCATCCTCAGGTGTGAACTTCATCCGTATTCACTTGCTCACTCAACTGCTCCTGTGCCTGATGAGGATGGACCCGTGGAGAGTCGGGAGAGAGAAGCTTGAAGACAGAAAACCACTGTGTGAGTCAGAAGATGTCCTCTCAGCCGTGAACGTTTGGACAAGGGTGAAGGCACCATGCCCCTGGGATGCCCAGCATCCTCCCTGACCTCTCCTGCCCAACAGAAGGAGCATAGCCCCGCCCCATGGCTACCAGTAATGTCTCCTGAGAAGCAAAACCTCCTCCCAGTTGAGACCTTTGGCTCTAGTGAGAAAAGGTATAGATTGGAGCTAAGCACAGGGTCTCCTGGTGAAGGACCCGAGACTGTGACCTCAGTGTTTCAGAAGCTGCAAACCTTCCTCCACAAGCAGCTGTTATGTACTCAGCTCAGGACACCCCAGGGGTCTCACCTAAGTCCCTTTATTGCATTTGCCCCTCTTTTTGCTTCCTCCATTGGCAGTGGAAAACAAAACCCAGTGAGGAGCTGGTATTTACACTCACTGTAACAGTGCTCCTGTCTGCAGAGACAGCCTGGAAACCCATAACTAAGTCAGTCACTCGTTCAGCACAGACTTAACAGCCAGTGCTTCTTGGGATGCTCAGCACAGAACAAGGAGACAGAGTGGCTGGTCCCTGACCTCACGGGGCTGCATTCTAGGGAAAAGAACCAGTGAGCAAATAAGTAAATAAATGATGCCTATTATTGGTGTTTGCTGCCGTAGAATGGACAAGGTGAACCCTTGGCCAGCAAGATGCAGAAAAGCCCCACTGTGGAGGTGATATTTAATCAGAGGCCTGGATCATTCAGAAAGCAGCGCCATCAGAGGAGAAGCAGCGGGTGCCTACCCTCCATGTGTGAGCAGTCCCGGTCCGAGGCTGCATTCTGTGTGGAGGGCAGGAACCTCTGGGCAGTGCTGGAGTTCTTGAAGCAACTCCAAGAAACAGCTATCTCCCAGAGCCCTGCCTGGCCTCGGGACCGCTTGTGGACTGTGGCTTGTGGCTTGTGGATTTCCTCAGGGGCCATGGTCAGAGCTGAAAGCAGGGGTGCCCAGGTTCTCCAAGAGGTCTACTGGATGCTTCAGGAAGTTGCAGCCACTTGGTGGAGCTAGGGAGGAAAACTTGGCTCTCTCGGGGCTTATGCAGCTTTGTGGACCAAGTGGCTCTGTTCTGCTGGTGACCCAGCCCGTGCATCAGACAGACTCAGACACAGCAGGCAGGACAGGGAGGAGTGTTTGAGAGTACCCTGGGCTCCCGTGGGCAGCTCCTCAGATCTGAGCTGCACTTCTGCCAGACCCCAGGGAAGCCACTTCGACTCTTTGGACTTTCGTTTCCTGATCTGCCAGATCAAGGGTTCTACTCTGGAGGGTGGCTTATGAGGACAGAGACAAAGTGTATATTAACAGTAGTAAACATATCAGTCATGTGTTGTGTTTCTATATCGTGGTAAGCACTGGGCCAGCATCTTTGCATCATTTTGTGTCCTCACGCGGCCCTGGTGTTGGGTCCCTTCTCAGTATGCCCACTGATTCCCTGATGCAGCTCGCTGAGCCCAACAGCCAACACTAGCCAGCAGCGATCATCCACCCACCTCCTCTCTCCCTGTTGCCCTGGCCTGTGCAAAAAGCAGAAACCCATGACTTACCCATCCATTATTCATCTGCGTCTGTTAAGGGCCTGCCCCGCGCCAGCACGGCTTTTTACAGGAATCCAGAAGATAGGCACGTGCCCCGCCCTCTGGGGGCACATACTCTGAGAGCAAAGAGAGTCCAGAAAGGAACCGATAGAATGTGTTTAGGGCATAGAAAGACCCCAGGATGTGGAAGCACAGAGGAGGAGGAGAGATAGGCACAGGGAGGCAGCTCAGGGACATGGCATCGAAGGAGGGTAGACGGAAGTGGGGACTGTGGGGATAATCTGGGCAGGAACTCTCCAGGGGAAAGAAAATTGCAGGAACAATCAAGACCAAGAAGTGTCATGGCCAGTTAGAGAAAACTCTCACCAATTGCAATCCTGAGAGCACAGATCCCACAAACGCTCACTGAAAGAAAACCTCCTGGGATTAGCATGTTCCACAAATGCTGCATGCTACATTTGGGGTTCACGTGGCCCCTTAGACAATGAGGAGTCCTGCAGTAGAGTCTTCTTCAAGCAGCCTCCCCCAAGCATATGGCTGCACAGTCATTGCCTCATGTAACACCTGTTGCAGCCCACAGGGCTGTGTTTCCATGGAAACTGATTTGAACCCAGGGCCCTTTCTCTACAATGGTGTACAGTTTCTCATCTTCTTTTCTGTTTTCATTCAACAAACGTTCCCTGAGTTCCTCCCTACCCAGCGTCACTCACTGAGCCAGATTTGGCTGAAGATGGAGCAGGAAACAAGCCCACTGCCTCCGCTTTACAAAGTCACCCCCACAAAACCAGTGAACATCATCAACGAAGGTTCAAGCATGTGGATGTTGCCAGTTCGGATGTTGACGCATCCCATGAATTCAGCGACCCAAACTTTCCAGTGGATGGTTTCCAGCAAATGAGTAGTTAAGGAACAGGCCTATTCCAAGTCCTTCCTCTTACCGCTTGGGAGAGTTCAGCTATTGAGGCCACCAGTATGGCCAGGACACAAAAATGAAACTTACTGGACCAGAATGTTTTTAAAGGAAAGAAATGGTGGTTCCAAAGGATGAGACAGGAGGAAGGTGTTTCCAGGAGAAGGCAGTGGAAGCTCTCTGAACACCCCGCTGCAGATCCAACTTCCCACCTGTACTCACATTCTCTCCCCGGTCCTACGCAGCTTCAGAGTCAGAATAAACTGACTTCCGCCGCCACGCACACACCTGCCAGCCTGCCTGCTCATTCACCACCTGCACAGGATTAATTTTCAAACAATCCCAAGTTCAAAGGATGGAAAGCAGCGCTGTTGGGGAGAAAAAAGCTTGTTTATTTACTTGTAAAACATACTTATTTTAATCAGCCCCAAATACACTGATGTTTTTGTTCAAAAAAAAATGAGGGTTCCTGCAGTTACGGTGAGGATTTCAGGAGCAGCATGTGGAGAGCAGAGCAGTTTGAGCTCCTGCTTTGAGTCTGTTGCTGGTAAGGGCATCACCTATTTAATGCCTTGCCTTCTTAGTCCCATTGTACAGATGAGAAAATAGAGACTAAAAATTGTTCAGTGATTTTTTTTTGGTCAGGGTCATGCAGATAGGTGTAGAGCCAGCTGAGAAACCCAACATTCCTGTTACCTCCACATGAAAAGTGTGGATTTGAACCTTGGTGTTCTGGAACACCAGTCACAGCACTCTGCAGCCTGGGTGCCAGGGCCAGATTGGTGCGGGCTCTTTCTGAGCTTCCTTCTCTTCGAAGACCAAACCAGCCCTCCTGCCACACCAGCCAACAGCACCCACTTAGCTTAGGAGAGAGCCTCAATTCACACCCTTTCCCTTTACCAGAGTTTTCTCTAGTTCTTGCCAACTGCTTTGTTTAAGAAAATTTCCCTGTGCTCCAAATAAACTGCTCCTCCTAAAGAAAGGAAGGAAAGGAAAGAAACCTCCCAATATCAGCATGTTCTAGAAACTTCTGCTCACGTGCCCACCCCACCTCATTCTACCCAGTTAGCCCATGTAGCGTGACTACAGGGGACACTGGTGCATCTTTCTCTGACCAACAAGGCAATAGATACTTTCAGATCTCCAATGGATGATCTAATTCTACCACACTCAGACCAGTGGTTTCAAATGCAGTTTCCCCACCGTGAACGTTTGCGCTGCCTGGAGACATTTTGGAGTGTGATGGATGGGGAGGAAGTTGGTGGATAGACACAAGGATGCTACTAAATACCCTCCAGGCCTTGCCCCATGGCAGAGAATTTCCCACCTAAATGTCCACAGTGCCAAGGCTGGGAAACGTTGCTTAAACCAGGTCTATCTGCACCTGCACTGTTCTTTTTGTGGGCACCTTTTGCAGGAAGAAATATTCTCTCTTGTAATTTTCTGCCATGTTATTATTGGAGCAACAGATGGACCTGCCTCTTTATTTCCTAGTTCCTGAGTTATGCATTGCAGCCCTGCTGGTTCCAGGGCTACACACCACAACAGAGATAGAGCTCAGCACCTCCCCCTGTCAACTGATGTCAGTATTCTGTTTGGGGAGCCCCGTCATTATTCCAAAATGAAGTAGATCTTAATTCAAAACAGTGCTGGGAGGGAGCACAGCCACCCTCCAGCCACACCTGAGGCTTGGTCTTTACCCCCCTTGGACCCTGCAAAATGTTTCTCTAGAGAAACTGCCCACCCTCCGACATGGGCAGTGGAAAATAGGTGGAAGTAACAGAAGTCCAGGACAAGTCCTGGCTGTTGTCAGGGCAGGGGAGCAAGCGTGTCATGGGAAGGAAGTTTGTCCTCCAGAATCTGAACACTGACAGCTGAAACCCCCGAGGTGCCTTCGATGGCATTTGTGGACGGAGAACTTATGACTGAGGAATCTGAGGCACACCCAGGTCCAGGCAAATGACCAGCAAACTTCCACTGTAAAGATCTAGCTAGTATCTTAGGTCTTGCAGGTGGCACGCCCTCTGCTGGAACTATCTGGTTACCACTGTCAGTGTCACCTGAAAGCCCTAGGGCAGGGTGCAAGCGAGGAGGCCTGGCTGTGTTCCTAGAAACCTTTTTATTTCTGGACGCTGAAGTGTGAATTTCATGTAATGTTCATGGCATGAAATATTATCCTTTTCATTTTTTTCAAGCATGTAAAAACGTAAAAGCATTGCTTGGTCCCTGGGCCACACAAAAGCAAACAACAGGCTTGATGGATCCACCCCACCTCCATGGAAAACTAGAGAATACTGCCCACTCCATAAACCCCCTAAATTCCCATTTTTCTCTTCCCAAAATGAAGGAGCTAGCCCTGAACACTGTCTGATTTGCGCTATCGGCGGTCACCTGCCAGTGACTGAACTTCTAGAATGTTCTGTTCCACAGGTTCTCTTTCTTCTTTTCCTTCCACAACTCCATGAAACATGTGTGTACAGTGGGAAATAAACAGTGAATTGGCTCTCTTTAGGAATCCTGGTTTAAAAATAAAATGGAGAAGAGGAAAGAAAGCCCTTGAATCTCTAAGCTTCGTAAGCACAAAGCCCTCAGGTTCCATATGAGATGGGACATGAAGATTAAGTCCCCACAATGGTCCCCCTCCCTCAGCACACTCCGGTGACTGAACCTCCAGAACTTCTTGGTAGTTATAAATGCTTCATTAATGCTAGAATAAGTTTTTGAAAGGGATTCTTCTTTTTTTAAATTACGGTGATCACATTTTTCAGATTTTCGACTGCTTCTAAAAGTTTTTCCCTCCCCCTCTTAACAGAGAAGGTCAGTCACTTTTAAGATATAAGAGAATTTGAGAAGAGATTAATGACAAAGACAAATGATGATTTTTATTTTAGCGGAAGTTTCAGTGCGTTTTCTGCCCGGTCTAGCTCCTGATAATAAAGTACACTTGACATATAACTGCATAAGTTCTTTGCTTTAAAGTTCACCGATGGATCAAAAGAGCGAATTCTCTCTTTAAAAAGAAATGTCCTGGAAGGAAAAATAAAAGGAAGGTTGAGGGTGGGGGGGGGACCCCCATACATGCCTTTTGTCTTTTTCTCTTCTCTTTGTGGCCCAGAGACAGAGAACTGACTGACTTCTTCAGAAAAGAGATCAGTGAAATTGTCAGTTGATTACTTCTCCTTGATTAGCATTTATAAGAGCCCTGTGATACAGTATTTGCATTCCTATTTAGCCATGATTTTTGTGGGGCACCAATGATTAAACTTGTCACAGGGCTTGATTGACGGGGTCAGATCTTCACTTTCTACTCTTTTGAAATTAAAAACAAATGTGTCAGCCCGCTTCATGGGCCGGAGCGCCGTGAAGCTCGCCTGGCTTGTCACTGCAGATAGGTCAGGAATGTTTTAATTTTAGGGATGGACTCTGCTTGTCAAGCAGAGTGTGATGGCGTGTGGTTCTGGAGATGAGATGTGAAGGGTGTAACACAAAGAAGAGGGGGAGCAAAGACAAAGACACTCACATTATTAGACAGATTTAATTAGTCTGAATGGATATTACGCTAGATGAAGCAGTGAGCTGTGAAATTAACCCTTGATTACAGATTGGCGGATCGTACTCATAAAGAGAATCGAGGCTTGGTGGGGAGGCGCGAGGTGTGATTTCAGCTTCCCCGACCCTTCTGGGTTCCATGCCAGATCCCCGCCCCCACCGCCCACCCCGTCTACTAGAGCCTGTAGGAGAAAAAGCCTGGGGGTTCATGTGTCGGTCTCGGACTCGTGCTGGCGAGCATACCTAGAGAAGGCATCCCCCCTAGCCCGCCTCGCCTGGCTTCGCTTGTCGGCAAGCAGCAGGCCCGCGGTGGTCTTGGGTGTAAAGCTAGGGGGTGCTCAAAGCCACCAATTCCTGAGTCCAAAACAGAGAACAGGAAAAGCTGACTTGGAACAGAGGTCGTGTGGTTGTGAAGGCCTGTGGTGAACAGTCCAACCGGCTGTGGTGGTCTTACCGTCTTTGCTCGCTTGGCCTCCCTTCCCACGGTCTTCTCCAGTGAGCCAGCATACTGCGCCTGCCAGGAATTCCAAGCTTATTAAAACTGGAGGGGAGGCCTCAAGACCCAGCCCGACAGCAGTGCACGATTAAGCAAAACTCACTTAAACAAGGACTAGCACAAGAGGAGACAATCGTACACCTAAGAAGCTATGAAAGGCTGAGCCGCGTGTCTTTCCAGGAACACTTTCGTGTATCAACTCACCCAGAGATGGACTCTGCTTAGAAACACCTTGTATAATTGCACCAAGTAACAATAGCATCTCTCTCCCCAGCACAGTCCCAGGAATGAGAAGGCCTAGAGGGTGCTGTGGAGAGGAGTAGCTATCAGGCTGGCCCGGGCCCTGGGGGAAAGTCTGCAAAAGAGACTGAAGAAACAGAGCTGCGAAAACCCAAGCCGGGCAGTCAGCCTTCACGCTGATTAACCGGAAGTGCAGCTCCTTGGTTCACACGGGGGCTGAGGACGGAGTCTGAGCTGTGTGCTGAGAGAGCCTAACAAAGGCACCGCGTATTGTCCTAGCTTGGTGTAGAAGATATGGCACCGATTCCAGGTCACTGTTCTGGCTCTGCCTCCACCCCATCTCCCCCGTTAGCTCCCCAGGTAAGTGACTCTGGGTCAGGAGACTCTCAGGTGAGGAATCTTCTGCCCCGGTGGTTTTTCAAATAGTGGTTTTGAAACTCTGGATCACTTGCAGCCAGCTGCAAATAATGCATTGTCCGCCGTTGTTGAAGGCGCGGGGTGTCTGGGAACTTGATGCAGTTTTCTGAATGGAAAAGACAGAAGAGAAATTGTACTCCTAACCCTGCCTCCGTCTGTGAGAATGTCACACACATGAACAACAAGTTCATAAACCAGGGTAGGGAAAAGTTTGACATGCTCTACCAGAAATGTTAAGGTCCCTTTGCTGTCAAGGGCCTCATTCAGGTAACTAGACTGTGGGGATCACATTGCTCCTGGGAGGTGGCTGTGTCTCAGAGTCCTTTGGAAGTCCTTACAGTCTGTGGAAGCAAGACTGCTATACAGATAAATAGAGCTACAGTTATTGGTGTTGGGAAATGAGAATTGTTTTCTTTCCGAAGATGGTATTCTCTCTCTGCAGAAATTTCTTGCGCTATAATCTGCAACTTCCAGCTTGACTTTGCTGACTTTTAGACAAGGAAGAGACCTTAAGAAATTGTCTTCATACCAGGCATGGTGGCGCACGCCTGTAATCCCAGCACTTGGGTGGCTGAGGCAGGAGGATCGCTGTGAATTTGAGAACAGCTTGGGCTACAAAGTAAGTTCAAGGCCAGCCTGAACTGCATAGCAAAACCCTGTCTCAAAAAAAAAAAAAAAAAAACAAGAAATTGCACTTAGCCTGGCACATGGCCATAATGACACTAACACACTGGCACAGATGATTGTAAACTCTTTACATATAGCTACTCATTTAATAGTTACAACAAGCATGTGAGGTAGGGATTCTTTTTGTATTTACAGGAAACTAAAGAAATAAGTACAATAAATCTACAGTGAGAAGGGAAAGATAGGCCATTTGGTGGAGCTCTGAGTGGAGAAGGGTGATTTATCGTGTATTCTTTCACACTTATTTAAAAAACCCTTCTCTAGGTACCCACTGTGGGCCAAGTAATACACTGTGTCTGGCCCAGAGGAAACACTGAATTCAAGTCAGTTTTTACCATTAGCTGCTACCCACACTGTTTTGTGCACAGTTAATGAGCTTGGCGAAGCCTCTGGCTGCCATTTTTTTCTGTGTTAGTCCCAGAAACAGGGGAGCTGGCCTCTTTCAGTAAGACTTTCCAAGTTTCCTTTAACCTACCCAGGAATAGCAACACACTTCTAAGTGAGGAATGCATTAGACTGCAAATAAAAAATAACTTTCAGGGATTTGAGTAAATCAGAATTTCCTTTTCTCACCACCATGATGTCTCAGAGGCAGAGAACAGTGGTGATAGGTCACCCAGTTAACCTGCTGGAAGAAGCTGCTGTTTCCTCTCTGTGTTTTCTGGCTACAGGATGGCTGCCACCATCTCCTCACTGTGTTCTCCAGCTACAAGATGGCTGCCACCACCATTATATTCCAGGCAGGAAAAAAAGTGAAATAATGGCACTAACGGCCTTTGTCCTCTCTTCTCAGGGTGGCAAACTTTTCCCAGAAACACAATAGTATTACACTTAAACCTCCCCAGTCAAATCCATGTCACTTTTTTGTCATCTCTGACTAGTTACAAGACACTACAAAAGTACTTCACTGGGCACATTGTCACAGAAAACAAAATCAGGATTTTATTACCAAGGTAGAAGAGGGAAATGGATATTACACAGGCAACTAATGTAACCTGTCCCAGAACCAGCCTATCAGTCCTCTCCTTCCCTCCCCTGTCCCCTCCCATGCAGCAGCCCACAGTGAGTTGTTATATTGTTTCCCATTCTGAATTAGCATTCACCAAGCACCAAATATTGATTAGATGAATGGTGTTGGCCAAAAGTGTCCTAAATGTAGTGAGCTATACAAAAATTTATAATATGTATTAGTAGCTTTCCCATCACTAGGGCAAAATACCCAAAACTTGCAACTTAAAAAAGGAGAAATGTATTTTGGCCTACAGCTTCAGTGGATGGGCTCCATGGCTGACTGGTGGCCAGAGCCAAATGATATGGCGGGGCGGCATGGCGGAGGCCAGCCAGGAAGCACACAGAGGAAGGAGGAGCCAGAGACAAAAATGCCCCTTTCTGAGTCACACTCCTAGTTCTCCCCCCTCTGACCAGGCCCCGCTTCCGAACATGAGACTTTGGGGGTCGTTTGCGATCTAAGCCCTAACAAATACCACTGTCACCGCTGTGATCTTAACACAATAACCCCTTGCCGGGACTGCTGAGCATCTTACATGGAATCGTCTAATGATACCTAGGTGTTGTCTCTTATGTATTGGATGCAGTTTCTATGCATACTGGTTATCACGGTCAGAGATAGGCTCCCAGCTCCAACACACAGAACCCAAGAGAATTTAGGATCGCCAGTCCGCCATGAAACAAGCAGAATCCCTTCTACCTGGAGTGTGTATGTTTGAAGCTCAGGGCATGTTAAGGCTTCCCAGGATGGGCCGACGGTCCTGCAAGCATCTGTCCTTTGTGAGGACCTCATTTGCTTGCAGGCCTCTGGTGGAGCTGAGCATGGGTGGCTTTAGGGAAGCTGCTTGTGTGCTGGTGGCCACCTCTGCTTCTCCAGGCCTTTGCTCAGACTGCTCTGTCCAAACCCAGTCCAAAATTCCTCCCAGCTGAATAAGGAGCAGCACAGGTGCTTTTTTTTTTTAGCCTACTAGTTCTGTATTTCTGGATACCTGTGAAAGTTAAAGAAAGAAAACAAAACAAACAAACAAAAGCATGCATGATATTCCCAAGTCACAAAAAGACAGGAAGCTTTTGGAATCAGGAAACTTGTTCTTTCTTAAGGGTCTTCCCTTTTGTTTTGGAGACCTCCTGGCTCTTAGAAAATATATATAAAGAACAACTTGAATCCAGTTCAGCTCAGTTCAGCCAGCATGTTCTGAGTACTGACTGCATGCCAGGCCCTGTGCCACATTCTAGTGTGGCTGCTGCTGGGTACAGAGACAAGTCAGACCAGGAGGGAACCCTGCGGTAGAGAAAACAAAGAACACCTCAGAGACCAAGACAAGGGGCCAACATGCAGCCCTGCTGGGATGACCCTGTTCTTTTCCACTTCTTTGGCCAGTGTAATGAACACACGATATAGGAAAGGCCTTAAGTAATAGTTTGAAATTTACCTGTGTGAAAAACCAAACTCAGGAAGATACTATAGGTAGTGTGGTAGCAAAGAAGAGTCGTTTGTGAATCAGCGTTACCTAGCCCAAAGTGCAGCTCCCCGCCCGCTCACTGTGTGGCTTTGGCTGAGTCACTGTACCTCTCTGAGCTGGACTTGACCTCAAAAGGCCAAGAGAATGCAAGGTCGGCCCTTAGCACGGCGCGCAGACGTGGTAAAGTCTCCATTAACTTTCGTTCTCTGCAACAGCAATAACGGCAATGTATGGTCCCCACAGAGAGCGTAGCATGGTGTCTGAAATGTGCTGTACACTCTACTGTGGTTGCTGCTGCTGTTAGAGTATTTAACAAAGTGTGTGCTGTAGGACCACCATATGGGGAGCAAGTTTTGGTCCTCAGGAGCCGCCACTCAGGGTGTTTGACCCTGGAACTCCCCAGCAAGTGAGGTGCCGTCTTTCCTCGTACTTCCAAAATCTACCCCAGTCACCTGGATCCTGCCCATAGTCTCCTAAAGGAAGAGTTCCCGACACCGAAGCCAGGAGCTCAGGACTGCCCTGAGGACACAGTTACCCAGCAGTGAGTCTGCGATGCTGCCTCAGCCCCTGTCTGACTTACTCACAGACAAGGTGCTACAGATAAAGCCCAGTGGCTCCTTTCAGTCAGATTCCCCCACTCTTCTTCACATGTTCTTAGCCTCAGCAACTCTGTGACTCCGGGACCTTCCTTGGACTCCACCTTCTGGGCCTGTTTTGTTCCTGTTCTCTTCCCCATAGATCTTTACTATATTTCAAAGCCCTGTTGAAATATCACCACCTATCAAAGGCTCCTGGTAGAGTTTTCCTTTTGCAGAGCAAGGAAAATCCTCCCCTCCTTTGGGCACCAGTGGAATATCTAGTGCACGCCTTGTGTGGCTCAGGTCAATCTGTACCTGGGTTTGTAGCCACGTGTTCTAGCGCTGTGGATTACCCGTGGATGGAAAATGCCCCCCAACCAGCAGTCCCAACAAAGGGATCCTCCCGGCTCCTGTGAAGCCTAGCAGTGCAACAGATTCAGGCAAAGCTGGACCGAGCGCTTACAAGGCATCTTTAGAAATCTGGCTTTGTCAGCTTCTCAGACTCCTTCCTTCTGAGGCTTCATCATTTCCTTGGGGTAGCTCAAGATCTCCAGGTTGGGCCACTCCGTGACAAACATTTCAGAAAAAATCTTTCTCTGGACTGATTTGTTTCAGGTGTCCATCCCTGAACCAGCCACAATGGCCAGAAGAACAGGGCACAGAGGTTGCCCGGATGCTGTGCCGTCGTGTGCCCAGTGAGTCATGTATGCAGCCAGCCATGCACCCAGTCAGGGCCCAGAAAGGTACAAAAGGTTAAATACCGTATAGTTTCTCTGATGTGGGGCCCACATAGCTTTCCTAACAAGATATAAATAATTTAAAGTCTGTGTTAAGATAGAAGTAGATTCTATAGAGATGGGAAGGAGACTTGGGGACCGAGGAAGCAAGGCTGCCCAGGCAGGGAGAGAGTAAATGATCAAGATACCGTATATACACGTATCAAACCCCAAGCTGAATATAAGCACCATGTCCTGCAAACATAAACTAATAAGAAAATCTAAAAACTAATCATTTTATGCCTGAAACAAAGTTTCCAAGAGTGGATTTCCCACTTGTGACATCAGATTGGTGCTCAAGTGTTTCTGATTTGGAGGCTGCTCGGACTTCAGGTTAGAGATGCTCAGACTGCGCAGTGTTTGGCTCTGCAGAGTGCAAACATCAGTCGGAGCAGTTCTCCAAGTGATTCTTTCAAGGACCCTCTTAGCGAGCTGGAAGTCACCGTGTCTTCCATCTGGATTCAGAAATAATGCCCAAGACACCCACTCTGAGTAATCCAAACTGCCTCATTGCTCTACACAAGAGGAAAACTGCTTTTAACCTAGTCAAAGAATCAGCCACGGCTGAGTCCTTGACCCGTCTGTCTGAATCTTCTCTGTATTGCCATTTCTGGTCATGAATATTGGGTAGGGTTTACGCTTCTTTGTTATTAAAAGCAGGATCAGTTAATAAATAATGATGATGCTCAGTTTCTAGGGAACAAGCAGATAAGGGCAGGAACACTCCAGCCTCACAAATTACATGCTATAGTGTAGATCTTCACCCAGGGTGGAGGACAGCCTCACGTTCTCCTCTTTTGCCCCCCTCGTGTCATAAATTGTTCTAATTATATGTGCGAGACCCTCTGTTCCCCAAGATATGAGCGAGCCCCGTGTCTGTTCTTTTAATTCCAAGAAGCGTTTGCAGTTACGTGTCCCCAGCCCCCTTGTTTTCAAACTGAATTGTTTCAGTGGTAGCTTGGTGTGTCAGCTTGTAAGTCTATAAAACAGTTTTATACCAGCTGGAGATTCAACATGCTACATGAATACATAACAGTGCCTAACCAAGAAGGTTTGTAATTCAGTAATTAGCTGTAATTAATGAACACAAAGTGAAGACTCATTTACAGTTTAAATTATCACATTAGCTCCTGTCACCCTCTATGTACACAAAACAGCAGGAATTCAATTATTTTTATTCTTCAAAGCTAATTTAAAATTTAAGGGATGCTATTACATGAAATAATAGGTGGGGATGTAATCGAAATCACTGGGAACAGTTGGCCGTCCTTAGAATAAAAAAAAAAAAATGTGATCGCTGACGATTTGGAAATGTTTTTTTCATCTGTGAACAGATGAAGGATTAAAATCTCTGCTCTTTTCAGTATATTTAATTTAAGAGGAGAAAGGAGCGGGGTGGTTGTGGAATCTTCGGGCGGGGAGATCATTGCGCATAATTGCAAAAGCAGCTGATAACTAATAACGCTGCTGGTAGTAACAAACCAACAGCCTGGGAGCCTCGCATCCCATCCTCCTTGATGGAGGCCAAGATTCCTGCTGCATCGGGGGCTTCCGGGAATTGTCACCCATTTCTGGCGCAGAGCTTCAGCTTAGGAGCCCTTACGTCACTGTCACATAGCTGTCATCCTTAATGCTTCTTCTGTGTGTATGATGGATGTTTTGTCATCCAGTCATCAAACAGTGACTGAGCACCTGCTCAGTGTTGGGTGCAGTTCTAGGCCATGGATCTGGGCTCCCAGGCTGCAGCAGCCAGGTGACGCCTCCAGTTCCTGGCATTGTGGAACCAGTGCTCCCAGGGGCAGGTCAGGCAAGAAGCAGGGCGCTCAGGCTTTGCCACAACACAGAATCATGGCGAAAGCTTGCAAAAGAGAAGCAGACAAACAGGGTCCCAACCCTGACTAATGGGGGTCAGTCTCTGGGTCCAGTCTGCACATCAGATTTTTAGCCAGGTGATTCAAACCTGCAGCCAGGCCGGGCATGGTGATGCATGCCTGCAATGAGAGCACTCGGGAGGCTGACGTGCGAGGATCACCGCCAGTTCAAGGCCAGCTTGAGCTACAAAGTAAGTTCAAGGCAGCCTGAACTGCATAGTGAGACCCCATCTCAGAAAAAAAAGTGCAGCCAGGGTTGAGGACCGCTCTGATAAAGTAAAACCACAGTGGATGAACTAGCATACCCTGCAGTCAGCAGAGGACTGTGGAAAGGTGACAGAAGGCTGCTGTGCACTGGCTGTTGAGGGAAAGTCTCCCTGGGGAGGTGACATGTAGATCTAAGAGGCAAGACGATGTCAGCTTCGAGAAGATGTAGAAGAAGGTTGTCGTAATCCAGGTGTCTCTCTCTCTCTCTCTCTCTCTCTCTCTCTCTCTCTCTCTCCTCTTCAACCTTTAAAAAGTGCAAGTATTGGGCTGGGCATGGTGGCACACACCTGTAATCCCAGCACTCAGAAGTCTGAGGCAGAAGGATCATTGTGAGTTTGAGACCAGCCTGGGCTACAAAGCAAGCTCAAAGCCAGCCTGAACTGCATAGCAAGACCCTGTTTCAAAAAAGACTAAAAAAAATAATAATAATAATAAAAGTGCAAGTATTTTCTTGAAAGGTAGCCAAAAATAAGCTGCAAGTTGAATTTAGGCCATGCAATCCATGTTTGAAAAAAGGACCAGTGAGTACAAAGGTCCTGAGACAGGTATGGATTTCATGGATCACAGGTGGCTCAGAAAGGGCTGCGCAGGTAAGGAGGAAGAGCAAGTGAGGCCAGAGACACCTCAAGAAATTCAGATTTTATTTAAATACTCTGAAAATCCATGGGAATATTTAACAGGGGGAATATATGAATGTGTGTGTGTGTGTGTGTGTGTGTGTGTGTGTGTGTGTGTGTAAGGGAGACATTCGTACATTGACCCCACCACGGTGTATCCCTGTAATCCCTTTCTGTGGCAGTTCCAGGAAGGGAAGCAAAAACAAACCCTGCGTGGAAAGAGTGCCGTGTCTGATGCTTGTCCCTTCCTGCATTTCCCCCTCCTCGTCTTATATTCATTTTTCTTTTTCCTTTAAATAGGCCACTCGAAGCCACACTGTCTAATTTTTCATAGGTGATCGACTGCTGAGTGGGGGTTTAGGTAGACAGAGGGAAGGCGCTGATAAGCCAGCGCACGGATTCTATTAGGGAAATGCAACGGTAATTAATGAATCCTGCCAGTAATTGGGAAGGTGTGAGTCCCCGTAATATCGTAATGATAGTCATCCGTCTGCGAGCCCCCATCACTGGGAGCGATCCCTCATCGCTCTCTGATCTCAGGCTCTTAGCCATGCAAAACTGCCTGACAGGATGCTATGTCTCTGTCTCCCTAATTGGGCAGTATAGAGTTGTTTATGGATAGTGTCGGCATTTAGGCCTCAGTTGGAGGTTGTTCGGAAATCGTTAGCCAACTAGCCTTAACAGCATCGTCAAGTCTGCAGGGGTGGGGTCCCCATTTCGATATCTGTTTTTAAGCCGAGAGAGGTTTATGATAAAATTAAGTGATGCATTGTGTGGACTGGAAGCCCTGTGTGTGACTGTTATTAAACCGTTTTTGAAGTAAAAACCAATTCACAGTGATTTCTCATCCTGCTTAAGATAAAACTTCAGTTGGAGTGCAGGAGAAGGACGCTATTTAACAGCCCAGCCTGGGTTCCAGAGAGAATACTGAGTATGTTAATGCCGTCCACAGACGCGACCATTTGCAAAAATTGCAGTGGTGCAGGGACTCTAGTTTCTAAACATCCATCACTGTTGTGTCCCAAGCGAGCACCTTTCCTGGAGAGCATTTGCCATGTTTTCTTGCCAAAATCTTATCTTCCCCTGTCCCGCAGTGGTCAAGCTATTGTCTCTCCCAAACTGATGCAATACATTGTCTGAAATGCTATGAAGTTTGTAAAAAAATGCCCTAAAACTCTGATGAATGAGCTGAATGTTCCTGGCATGATGTGTAGCCCAGGCTGGCCTCAAACTCACAGTGATCCTCTTTCCTCAGCCTCCAGTGTGCTGGGATTACAGGCACACACCACCACACCCAGCCATCAGGCTGCATCTTTGCCAACTCTAAATAGGTTAGAAGTTGAAGACACTCTCGGAACCTGTCTTCTCCTCCCTGGGGGAAATAGGGCAGCACAGATGTAGAAGACTTCAGCCTCATCCTCATTCATGTGGCTGTGTGGCTTTGGTTCGATGGCTTAGCCTCTCTGTGCTTAGGGCTTCCTGGCTCACCACACTCAGATGCATTTCTAAGGCTGAAAGCAAGTAAATGACCAGGAAAGCACACACTCCACAGAGAGGGCTCGCAATCGGACCCAAGTGAGGAGAGCTCTGTAAATCACAGAGCCCTTCAGAACCCCCATTTCTCCTGCAAAAATGGGACTGATGATACACAATGCAGACCAGGTCTGGGGAGCAGGCGCAATCAGTCGGGAGTACCCCTGAAGAGTGTGAAACCCAGAGATCCCACCACTGGCGATGTCACCCTGGAACCCAGGAGAGTGGGCCGGGCCCTTGGAGGACATCACAGAGGGACGGAGGACGCGGAAGGCACAGTGCGCACCAAAGAGCGGGCTGGATGAAGCATTGGACCCCGTGACTCTTGGAAATGCCCGCTCCTCAGAAGACTCCACTTCGATTCCTCTGGAAAGTTCTATGCGCACCAGAGCTCTGATGGCTGCCCGTGTCCCAGCTGTAGCTCCACGGGGTAGGATCCCCAGGAAGCAGGGAGGCAAAGGATGACCCCTGTGTGACCCCCGCATCCCAGCTCTGCGCTTCCTTCCAGGAGCCGCCTGCATGGGAAGGAGGTCACTTCAGCAAAGGATGGATGTTAAGGGTTAGCGCGAGTCATCCTTTCTGTCCACAGGCGAACATGGGGAGCCGCCTGAGTGTCCAACCCTGGACTCTCCTAGGCAGACGTCCTAGCCAGAGAAGTTTCCAGGCTGTGTCAAAGCGTCCACAAACCCTCTGACCTCTGGTGTTTTAATCACAAGCCTTGGGGTGGTCTTTCCAACAGCCAGGACTCTCTGACCAAAGTCTTTATTCATCCCAAATGGCCAACCAGCTGGCTCCTTTTTAAAGTGAGGACTATTTTGCAGCGTGGACCCCCAGAGCCCCACCCCTAGCTCACTCTCTTTTTTTTCACGCCTGTCCCTAGCGCCCCTGGATCTGAATGAATTGCCTGTAAGGAACGTGTCTGCCGCAGGCCTCTGTCTAAGCCTTGGGCTGACGTGGTTCAGTGACCCGGAGCTCAGACGGGAATAAGACACATGCCAGGGCCTCCCCTCTTGCAGATGCATGTGCCAGCCTTCGAGGGATAAAATGAAATGGGAAGAAAACCCAGGGAGGGGAAGGAACTTCGCGGGTGCAGCAGCCGCCAACCCCGGTTGCACGGCGCTGTGCAGAATAATTGTCAAATGTTTGCATAAACACATAAATAAGATGAATTTATTTTCATTATTCATATTTGCTGCTCTTTCCTTCCGCTTATTTATGCCTTAAACAACAGTTACAGTAAATATAACGATAAAAAAGTGCCTACAGTGGACAGGAAGATGATCAAAAAGCCCTGATATACAGCGACTCATGTTTCTTCTTTACAATCACTAACGAATCTTAACTGGAGCCGTGTTACACTCCCATGTGAGTGATAAGCAATGATTTATTATGAAGTGTCACGAAATCGGAGCGCCGTACAGTGAGACATGAGCTAGTGGAAAATGTTTCCCCCATTTCCCAACATCATTACTCAAAGACGCAGTGTCCCTTTACCGAGCCTAATTTAACTGACTTTTTTCAAGCACTGCACTCATTGAAGGTGGAAACTGGCCTAGGCGAGGACAAAACAAAGCCCGATGCCCGCTGCCACAACCCCAGGATTCAGGCTGGCGACGGGACCGGAAGTGTGGTGTGCGACAGGGCCGGAAGTGTGGAAATCATCAGCCTCCAGGGGCAAGGCCCTAGGGCAGTACGACAGCTCTCTGCCAGACGGACGAGAACACTAATGCACCCAGAAAAAGACAGCCGCCAGGGAGGAAGAGACTCAGGAGCAATTCTGAGAGCTTTGGGCTCTCTATCCGCGAGTGATGCCGGTCCACTGGAACGCGTGCCTTGACCATCCTGACTCGCCCTGAGGCAATGGGACACCGGCTGAGCCCAGAGAAAGGCCACAGGCATCCATGGCGCCTCTATTCCCCTCCACAAGTACACGGAAGCTCCACGCTTTGCCCTCCGTGTCCGTGCCCTTTGCCATATATCTCTGTCGTGGCCTCTGGTGTGCCTCCAGGTTCAGGTATGGACCTGCACTGGGCAACCGGAAGTTAGCAGTTGTGACACCAGCGGGAGCCTGCGGAGGGCTGGCTCTCTACCTCTCTGCCGTGGCTGCGGAGGCCACTGCACAAGGCTTCTTTACCCTCTCTTTTGCTCCATTTCACTCTGGAATCTTTCACTCCTTTGCAAAGCTGTGAGCACAGCCCACCTCTGCCTACGTAGGTTCTGCATCTACAGGTTCAACCAGCCTCAGGTCAAAAATATCTGGAAAAAAGCCAAGGATGGTGGCACATGCCTGCAATCCCGTCACACTGGGAGGCTGAGACAAGAGGATCACAAGTTCAAGCCTAGCCTAGGCAATTTAGAGACTTAGCAAGACTTTGTCTCGAAAATAAATAAATGAATAAATAAATAGGCAAGCAAGCAAAGAAAGGACCAGGGATATAGCTCAGTGCGAAGGTGCTGGGTTCAATCTCCAAAACACACATACGTACACATACATACATACACACGCACACACACAGACATGAAAAAAATATGCCTGTACTAAGTATGTACTGATTATTTCTATCTTTATTTCCTTCTCTGTTTCCCCCAAAATAAGACCTAACCAGAAAATAATCAGCCTTAAAAATCAGAGATCAAAAACGCGGGACCCAATCACCTTACCTTACCTGCTATTACAGAGTGGCCACCATCAAGCAAGAGAACAGCAAGATACAAGCTCCCACATGGCACTGGTCATCACCATGGCAATGACCAGTGCTTATTTTCTGAGTAGGTCTTATTTTGGGGGAAACGCATTCACAATACACTAGTAAAATAACTATTTTCATAACATTTACAGTGTACTAGGAACTATAAAAGGTCTAGAGATTATCTGCAATCTGTGGGAGAATGTGCATGTTTTATATGCAAATTCTGCACCACTTCCTATGAGGTGATTTCTCGGTCATCTATGGATTTAGGCATCTGTGGGAGTCTTAAAACCACCCGCCTCTGCAGAACCAGAGGGGCGACTGCATAGCTCACAGTCTGCCGCATAAGCATCGGCCAAGGAGAACACAGACATCAGCCTCCCCTCCCCGCTGGAATCCCATCCCAGTGTCTCTCCTAGGGGCTCCCTTAGCTCTGTGTCCCCACTGTGCATTCCTGCACCAGTTTCCTCCGCAAATTCCTCTGTCTTTCCCTCCCTACACGGGTGGCAAGAGGGGAAAAGGTAATTGGTAGCCTGTTTTTCTGCCACTTCATCTCATAGGAATGTGTCCAACAGTTTTCCCCTTCCTTTTTAAAAAAACTTTTTATTTTGAAAATAATTTTAGATTTAAAGAGGCTTGCAACGGTAGCACAGAGAGTCATGTCTGTCCTCACCCTGTTCCCCCTACAGTCAGCCTGCTGCCTGTCATGGTATAAGCACACCCCCAGGAAATTAACATTCACTATTACTAACCAAACTACTGGTCTTATTTGAATTTTATCACTTTTTAGCCAAATTGTTTTGCTGTCCATGTATCTAATGTAGGATCTCCAATTGGATTCAGTTATGTAGCTGCATCTCCTTCCCTCTGTCACTGTCCCACAGTCTTTCCTTGTCTTTTATGACTTTGACACTCTGACAAGCACTAGCTGGTTATTTTGTGAAATGCCTCCTAGGTGGGTTAGTGTGATGTTTTGAAATCTTCTCATGACTGGATCAGGTTGGGCATTTTTGCTAAGAATTGCATAGCAGTAAGGAACCCTTCTCAGCGATTTCATCACACTGACACGACTCGTTACTGATGCTGTTAACTTTGATCACTTGGCTACAGGGAAGTCTGACAATGCCCTTTAAACTATGAGCTATATATCTCCTATAGTCTCGGCCTTTGTTGTGTTAACCAAAATATTATGAAACAAGAAAAGTCCATTCAGTATCTTCGTACCCCAGCTGTGGAACTTGCACATACAACTTGATCTCTCCCTGGATCACATTTTTCTCTCCTAGAAAAGGAGACTCATAATAACCACATTTCCACATGCCTGGAAAGATTAGTTACCATCTAAGCAAGATGGTAGATGGTCCAGGAGACCCTCAAAAATTGACACTGCTAGGAACATCTTGAGTAATTTGCACACATTTTTCAGCCCTCACAGAAAACTGTGTATACAGTCGTTACCTCCTTGTGAAGAAGTCTGAAGCTTGGGAATGTAAGTGATTTCCTCAATAACATCATTCCCTGTGTCAGAATTCCTAATAACTCAGCAGCCCCTGGACATTTTCCTGTGTTCTTCTCCAGAAAGCCCAAGACTTCCTTTTGATATTAGTCATAACTCTTAACCCCTGCAAGGTAGAACACCGTGGCAGTTAGCTATGTAGCCCCAGAGTCAGAGGGGCTTTGGTTCCGTTCCTACCCAAGATCCTTTGCGGAAGTTGCTTAAATTATCTCCTTTTCAAAGTACCCAATTCATCAGGTTGTAAAAATCAAATAAACAAATAGGGTGTAATGGCAATGCCTGTTATTCCAGCTACTCAGGAGGCTTACAGGCTTGAGGCCAAACTGGGCAACTTCGTGAGACCCTGTCACAAAATAAAAAGGGCTGGGGTGTATTTCATGTGCAAGGTCCTGGCTTCCATCCCCAGCACCAGTAAACAAATAAATAAACAAATAAATGCATTCAGTGGAGTGCATGTCATGCACTAAACAAGCAACAATTCTATAATTATCTTCTGCTTATTCAGTAAGTATTTGTGAGTCCCTTGTATGAGCCAGGCACAGTTGAAGATGCTGTCAGCTGCCGTTGCCCAGCTCAACAAATGTCCCTGTCCTCACTCAGTTTGTATTGCAATGGCTAAAGGCAGCCAATGAGGAAGCCCATAAGTAGCGCAAATCACCTCTCCAGAGTGATGTCAGTCAGCGCACAAGCCATGCCACTGTTGCCGGCTGTGCCTCAGCGTGGCACTCTGCCTGCCCCATCTTCATGTATTAAAACCCTGCCCCCTCTTCAAGGTCAGCTCAGCTTCCATCTGTTTAATTATGTGTTTCCTGGTTCTTTAATTAGATTGATTACTTCCTTGTAGGACCTTCCCTCTTAGCCCCCACCCATTAAGGGTGTCTCAGCACTATTATTTATGTACACATCAATCACCATACTTCCAGAGCAGCCTTGACCTCCCTTTGGCAATGCTGGTCGACTTTGTGTCACACTGTGTTCTACTTTTGTACTTGTCAGATGATAAGTTGGTTCCCTTAGGGCAGAGATGGGGAACTTCATGTTCCCGGGCAGGCTGCCCTATGACTTGCTAGGAGGGACCCTCTTGTTGAGCCCAGGGCCTGATGGGAGGAGGTGCTCAAATGTTTGCTGACTGAACAAACATATCAATGGCTGGACAAGGTTTAGCTTTCTCACTGAACTCTGAATCTCAGGAAGGCAGTGGCTCCCTATGCCTTCATTGTTTAGTATCTATTTCTTGAAATGAACTGAGACATAGCAGTACTGGACATATTTGCTCTGTGAATCATTTTGCTTTTGCCTTTGGCCTGTTCTCTGTTGTGCAGCCTCTATATCCCTCTCCTTAAAATGCATCCCTCCTTCCTTTTTTCTTACTGTGTCTCAAAAATTTAAAGTAGAAAAAAGTACATGTAAAGCATTTCTGTTGCCTTGGCAATGGAGTGCTTCTGAAATCATGGGATAGCTTTTGCTCCCAGTATATAATCCTTGACTTTTTTTGGAATTTAGGCAAAACCCGCAAGGATAGGGCCAACTGCCTTTATCCTATTACACTCGATGATTTAATAAGGGATTATTACTGATTTTACTGGAAAGGAGACTGAAGACCACATTTTTCTTTCATGCACTCATGCAAACTGCCAGCAAAAGGCAAACAAAAAGTGCCAAGTCGTAGCATTAAGTGTTTATCCCATCCAACAATGCCCTGCTCCTTTCCTCCCATGAGTCCATGCTTTATGAAGCTTATTCTCCCAACCCAAAGTGACAGATGGGAAAATCTTTCTGGAAAAAGTTGACCAGAACTCCAAACCAACATTCCATATTATTTATGTATTTGTGGAAAGTTTAAAAAGCTGTTCTAGATAAAGAACAGTCTCCGGTTTTTACAGAGCATCCACAGAGTACAAGAGTCTCCAGGGAGACTGCCTCTTTAGGATGGAAATTTTCTCATTTTCCGGTTCATAAGCATCTATATCTAAATTTGACCACTTAAAATACTCAGATGTGCAACAGGGAATATAGCATTCATTTTTTGATTAACATATGCTCCAAACTTGTTTTGAAAATCATACCTGTTGGATATTCAATATGCTGGACTAAAGCAGTAATTATTTAGTTGAAAATGCCTAGGTCAGCTGGGCATGTGATGGTGCAGGCCTGTAATCCCAGCACTCTGGGAGACTGAAGCAGGAGGGCTGAAAATTTGAACTCAGCCTGGTCAACTTAATGACTTAGCAAGGGCTGGGGATATAGCTCAGTTGAATAAGCACTTGCCTGGCAAGTGCAAGGTCCTGAGTTCAATCCCCGGTACAAAAAAAAAAAAAAAAAAGAACCTTGTGCTTGCCAGGCAGGCACTGTGCCAATGACTTAGCAAGATCCTGTCTTAAAATAAAACATTAAAAGGGATAGAGACCTAGCTCAGTATGAAGGCTCTGGGTTCAGTCACCCATAACACACACACACACACACACACACACACACACACACACACACACACACAAATGCCTGGGCTAAAACCTCAATGACTTAAAGGCAGTATATTTTCCTTCTGTGCACTAGCCACACTCTGACTTCCTTTTAGTTCCTTGAATAAGTCAAGCTTCTTTCTGCCTCAGAGTCTCATATTGTGAGGCTCCTAAGAATTCTTTTTCCTTTGATTTTTATCTGGATGGCTGAAGTTGATCCAATTCTTTGGGTCTTGTAATAGACTGTCCCCATAGAACCTCATCATGAAGTTCTCCTTCTTCTCCCAAGAGACAGCCAGCACACTGCAGAGGAGATTAAAAGCCCCCATTCTTCTCCTTCATGAGACCGCACACTTCTCTCCATGCTGTTTGCCTCCCTTGTAATGTTTTTTTTCTTTTTGTGTGTTTGCCCCTAGTGTCTGGTACATTTCGGTTTTGAACACTTGGCACATTGGGCATACAACAATGATTTAGTGTGTATTTGTGGGAGGAATGGATGAATGGATGGATGGATGGTTGGATGGATGGATGGATGGGTGGATGGATAGATAGATGGGTGGATGGGTTGGGGGATGGATAGGTAGATAGGTGGTGGATGGATGGATGGATGGATGGATGGATGGTTGGATGGCTATAGTCTTAGAGAACCTAATTGAAAAGACCCTAGGAAAAAGGTCAAACCTGAGGAATGGGTAGATTTGGTATAGCTTGAGAATGGGTAGCCTAGAAAAAAAGATCCAAGTTATAATCCAGAAGACCAGCCAAGGTCAAGGCCAAGATGAGAGTGCTATCGTGTGGAGTAAAGAGCAAAAGAAGTCAATAGTGACAGTCATGAAGTGGACAGCAGCAGCTTCAGATGCAGTTAATGCGGTGGGGTGAGACAAGTGGATTAGGTCTAAAACTGAAGTGTGAGGGCTCAGAGGTCTCACTTTATGCAACTAACTGACCAATTTTACATTAGTAATGTAAAAGAGAGTGTGAACCCTAACCTGGTGCCTTATTAGCTACAAGGATGAGAGCTAATATGTCCATCTCTGTGAGCCTCAGTGACTTCACCTGCAAAATGGGGACATCACAACAGGACAGTGTGGTATACAAGAACAGCATACATCTGAAGGTATATGTCACACTTCTTCCAAGTTCTTCCGCTCAGTTCTTCCAAGAAGTTCTGTTCAGAAAAGAGTTCTGCCTCTTTTTTGTGTATTTCTCAAGGCTTATTATTATGTTGTATGGCAGTTAAATGTTTCTCCCTATTATGGTTTGTGTCTAGATGTCCCCCACAAAGCTTCATGCAGTCATGCAGGGGCAGGTCTTTCAGAGGTGGCTCAATCCAGAGTTTGTGACTGATTCATGGCCCAAGGCTGGGATGAAGGGTGTGAGTGATGCACCTGCCCTAGGGTGGGCAGCCTGCGCACAATGTAATGGACAGAAAGGCTTGTCCTTTCTCCCTCTCATGTTGCTTTTGCAGTCTTCTATATGCCATGAATTGCTTGCCTCTGCAAAGCCACCCTGCCTTGGAGCCAGCCGATTATGGACTGAAACTCCTACAAATTGTGAGATAAATAAAACTTTGCTCCTTTAATTTTGGGTGCTGGGTAGAAAACTAACTAAGGTACTCCCTTATATACCCTCCATTGACTGCAAAGTTCTTGAAGTGTGTCTTGGACATTTCTTGAAATGTGATCCTTGGACCCACTTGGAGCCCACGGGTTGAGCCTGGGGGTAGAACTGCCAGGACACTGGGGGTCCAATGCAGGTATAAGAGCCATGGGATCATGAACCAACCCCAAGGCTCCATGTGCTCCTCCAGAGCGATCCACTCCTTGGAAGCACTCTTCTTTTATTCATGTGGATGACATAGAAGAGATGCTTGATGAATACTGAATGAATGGGTGAATGAATGAATTTGCCTTTGGTTAGACGCAGCAATAAAGAGAAAGAAATTTAACTTTGTCTCCTAGACTTTGAGTGCCTCTGCCAACAAGTAAATCTCTTCCAGGGAGGGCAGATGGCGGCCTGTACAATGAACAATTTAATCTTTAGAAAATGGAACAACTTTGCCAGCAAACTCCATTTTTCTCTGCGAACACATTGTCAATAACATGTGCGCTCAAATATGTGGTGAAATTGATGACTGGGCCCTGATTTATGGTAACAACAACAAATTAAATGATTACCTTCCTCTTTCCTAGCTTGGGGTCTTTCAGACCAGTCATGAGGTTTTTTTTTTTTTTCCTCCTGTGCTCTAATAATAAAGGAGTTCTAATTAAAATGCCTCAGTGTGTGATTGTGTGTGTGTGGAGTGAAAGCAGGAAAGCAAAATGTCCCAAGTATCCTAATTTAAAACCAGGATGGGAAAAGCCACTCGTGTGATAATGAAGATTAACTTAGGGACCCGCTGCCTTCCCTCCTCACAGAAAAGCATATATTGAGGGAATCTTTCACACAGTTTTGTGGCCACTTATTTAGTCACTTGAAGGAAGTTTTCTTGTTTGTGCACAGACTTTAGGCTTTGGATTTTAATGAAAATAGATCAGAATGGGGTCAGGGTGCCCAAAGAAATGAAATTCTCTCGACAGCGACCACGTTCAACATTTGGGGAAATTCCAGAGAATTGTAGTCTGCACCAGAAGGAGCCCCTACCCTAGGATTGCTCCTCCTAGAATGGAGGTTTTCAACTATCATTTGCATGAGGAACATTTTTGAGGCTAATGAGAGCCACAGCTTCTCTCTTCAGAAAGGTCAAGTCTTACACATATGAGAAAATGCAAAAGTTTGCTTCTATGGCCATCTCCTCCCTCCACCATAAAGTTGAACAACTTGAATGACAACTCAGAATATTGAGCTTCACCAACCTGCCTGGGATGAGCACGGTTCAGAACTGCTGTGGGTGTGGTGGCTCACATCTGTAATCCCATCACTCGGGAGGCTGAGGCAAGAGGATCACCATGAGTTCAAGGCCAGCCTAGGCTACATAATGAGTTCAAGGCCAGCCTAAGGTGCATGGCGAAACCCTGTCTCCAAAAGACATTTGAAAAAGAGAGAGCTGGACATGATGGCACACGCCTGTAATCCCAGCACTCAGGAGGCTGAGGCAGGAGGATTGTTGCAAGTTTGAGACCAGCCTGGGCTACAAAGTGAGCTCAAGGCCAGCCTGAACTGCATAGCAAGACCCTGTCTCAAAAAGACAAAATAATTAATTAATTAATTAATTAATTAAAATAAAATAAAAAAGAGAGAGAAAGAACTGCTTGACTTAACCACAAAAGTTCTTAACCATTTTAGGCTGTGGACTTCTTTGATCATCTGATGAAATCTCTGGAGCCTTTCTTAAAATTAATATTTTTAAAGACATAAACTACTTAGGATTTTTTAAAGAATAGAAAGTAGGGGCCAGGGACATAGCTCAGTGGCACAAGCACCTGCCTGGCAAGCAAGGTCCTGAATTTGATTCCAGTTCCAAGGAAAAAAAAAATTGTAAGTAAATAAATACAATAAATTTTGAAAAACCATTGAAGTACAGTTATCAAATAGTTTTTTAAAACCATTTGTGATACAGTAATACATGAGCATAGCCAGCACTACAGCTAATCACTACTGTAATTTTCAAAGTAACAATGAAGGTACTTAATATTGTAGGATATTTGCAATAACTGGAGTGTGACATAAAACATCTGTGACATTTTAGTTAAAATACTGGTGATAAAAATCTCACTATTTCCACTATTCTAGTCTGGGGTCTCCATTCATAGTCGAAGGAAATGCTGACTCTCAGGGGTGAGTGCTGTTTCAGATGTGGTTTTCTTTCCCACCCAAGTCCACGTATCCTCAGACCCCTGTGGGTGCTGCCTGGCCCAGCTCCCTGAGAGGGTTTTCCTGTGATATAGAGGTGGCCCCGGGGGTGCTCAGTCTCCTCTCTCTCTCTTCACCCTCAAGCCTGCTTTGTGTCATCTTATTTTCTCATTATCATTTTGGAAACATATCCTAACTAAAAAGGCACTGAGGGGAACTCGGCCGAGATTTGACTGTATTGGCTCTGAAGGCACAGATCAAGCCCGTGCCATGCCTCAGTAGGGACAGAAGAAAGTCCTGTGCATGGAAAGCTCACTTGACTGGAGCAGGTGTCACAAGAAGACAAAGATCAAAGTCATCTTCTTTCTGTTTGAATGTACAATGCTCAACCCAGTGCTGGACATAGGAAAATCTCTCAATATTTTTTCAATTGAGGAATAAGACGCAACAGTCAGCTGGCAAAGAGTAAGCTGTGCACCTGGTTGAAGTGTTTGTCTCAGGGCCCATTCAAGAATGCCTCTGCCTGGAGACCATTTGAGGAGATGGGACCTTCTATGACCCAGGTACATTCCCAAAGAACCACTTCCAAAGAGAGCAGAGGACAGAAGCCTGTGAAAAAGGCCTGAGAGTAAGTTTTCCAGCTCCACAGAGCACACAGGCTCCCTCACAATGGCTCAGGTCAGCCACCATAGCTCTGAGGCTGCTGCAGACAGCAAGTCGCTGTATGCCAGTGAAAGTCTGTCAGCTGATGCCAAACTGGAATGTCATGTCATTTTCACATGTCCTGAGTTGTCTTCCTTTTGTAAAAGCCCATTCTGAGCTCATAAGCTGAGTAAAAATTATTAAGAGGTCAGGTTTGACCTAACAGTCATAGTTCACTCGCCCACAGAAAAGACCATGCAGATCTGGTTTGGGGTTTTGTCAGTCTGGGCTGAGCATCCATCATTCCCACCTTTGGGGACTGGTACTTGTGGATGCTGTGCCTGGACACGTGTCCCTCAAGTCCCCAAGGAGGATGGCACCTCCTCCGAGAAGCCTTCCCTGGACCCCTGCTCAAAGCAGTTCTGCTGCTGCTCAAATTTCCAGCCTCTCACTTTCCCCACAACTGATCTCTCCTTACCATTTACCGTACCCTGCATTCCATGGTCCTGCCAACTTGTTTGCAAAAGTCTTCTGTCCTAGAATGTAGGACTGAGCCCTATGGGTCTTATTCCCTCCCGTATCTCTGTCTTATTCTTTGCGGTATCAAAACAGTACCCAGTAGCTGGACTGAAGCAGATTCTTCCCAATGTTGTTGAAAAACTTTGTTATATGTTTGCTGGTAATGCAAGCGCAAAAAAAAAAAAAAGATAGCCCAAGTTTTGCCAGGTTTCATCAGAAATCTGTTATTGTTATTACTATTGCTATTAAAGTAAAAATTTTAGTAGCAGTTGAGTGGCTTTCAATAAATCTTACATGGAGCCCAACGTAGAAGAGATGAAAATGTAGTTGCTGTTCTTGAAATGAGGATGGGAAATCCCCCTAAGAGATTTTCTCAGGCTTGTTTCTTCTGAAAGTTTCCACATAGACCCTCTGAGAAAGTCTTTCAAAGTCCTTCTCCTGGCCTAAAGCAAATACCTGAGATAACTCTCCATTAGGTGTGCCAAGGTTTCTGGGGCAGCTGGTCTCCCTTCAGATGTAAGTTAAAGGATGAAGGAGTCAACAGTTACAAAGAACTATCCTGGAGTATTCCTTCCCAAACACTCTGAACCCTGTGCGAAATTAAATTCTAAAAAGAGCCATGTTGTCACCACATTTGCTGTCAAATTGCATCATGATTTTGTAGAAATGTGCCAGGGCTCGATTTACTTAATGTTTCATTTCCCCTTCCTACCTCTCATTCAGGCAGGAGTGCTAAAAGAAGGACGAGATTTGAATACACTTTCCAGAATGCGGAAGAATATACTCCCCAAGACCAGCAAGAACAAATCCAGTATGGGCCCTTGTCGCCTCTTTCTTTCCCATGTTAGTCAGCTCTGCCTGCCATAACAGACCCACACTAAGGCCGTGAAGCAAGAGACACTGTTTTTCTCACAGTGCTGGAGGCTGGAAGTCCAAGATCAAGGTGCCAGCAAAGTTGGCTCTTCTGAGGCCAGCCCCTTGGTGCAAAGATGGCTGCCCTCGGTTTTTCCTGGGCATGCACACACCTGGTTCCCCGTCTCCCCCATGTGTTTGAATTTTCTCTTCATAATAAGACACCCATCAGGCAGTATTAGGGCTTGCCTTAGCCTCATTTTAATTAAACTACATCTTTAAAGGCTGCCTCCAAGTAGGGGTGACACAACTCAGCCATAACACCATCTTCTTCCTTGTCAACAAAGACTTTTTTATCATTATTTTGCTGTCATGAATGCTTCTTAGGACCACGGCCCTATCCTGCTCCCACCTCAGGAAGAGCAGCTTGTGGTTCTGGGAACCCTCTGTGCAAGCTCTCCATGGACTTCTTTTATATGCTTCATTTATAGCTATACTTGGAAAGGCTGAAAGATTTCTAGTAAATCTTATGTGTGGTGTTTAAAATACATATCATTGCTGCTCGACAGCTGATTTGGGGGTGGAAGAAAGTCTTGAATTACTTCAAGAAAGAAAGGGTGGTTTGGTGCTTCTTTGGCACACAGATCAAACCTGGACTGGGAGCCTGAGGCACCTGTGGGAGACAATGGGGCCTAGTAGCACAGGAGTCACAAGCAGAAGAGGGTTCAAATCCAGGTGTCACATCTTGAGCCGAGGCAACCCGAACACTTTGCACCCCCAGAAGTGGCTCTGCTCACCACTGCCCCCAGGGTTTCACTATGGGTGCCTCTCTGCCCAAGTAAAGCACCTCCTGTGGCCAGGAAAAGGCAAGTCCTCCAGAATTAGTAATGGCCATTGTTATTACTAAAGCACAAACAAATAAACAAATCCCACGGGCCTGTGGGTCTTGTACAGCAAGCCCATTTGGACTGGGGCTTGTAAATAAGGTTTGCTGTCCTTATAAACACTGCTTGGTTTGGTTTTTTATGTGTACTGTGATGGAATTTGATTGACATAGAAAGGCAGACTTGGGCAAGAGAGAGAAGCAAGGAATGTTGTAGAATGCACAAGCGATGTGTTCCACTATATTTCTGAAAGAAGGAACAAATGCTTAAACAGCAGAAGCTATTGATCAATCAATCCAAAATTAGAGCCATAGGTCTCAATCTTGGCAGCCTATTACACTGCCCTAAGGAGTGATTAAAATCCCAGTGCCCAAGCTACATCCTAGACAAATAAAAGCAGAACTTTTAGGAGGGCTCTGCCCAAAGGTGGGTTTCACCAGGTGGCCACAGGTAGCTCCACGTGGAACAGCCAGGCTGGAGATGGCAGAGACACGTGAGTCTCGGTACGCTACCTTAGCTGCTACTTGCTCTACTTGCCTACCATGCCTGAGCCTTGGTTTTCTCCTCCGTCTGGAGGTATCAATCGGATATAGCTGATTAAACACTTGGGTCAAAAATGGACTGGGTGATAAATAACAGGCATCTCTTCTTACTCTCATCCTCCTCATCCAAGGCCTTCTGTCACCATCTACAAAATGGTGGAAGGACAAAGTCTCCCTCATTCCACCTACTTTTGGTTCTGTGGTTGTACAATGGCAAGGCAATGAGCCAAGTGTGAGGAAATCAACGTATCGTTCACAGCAAGTAGGGGGCAAGAAAGGAAACAGGGACCCAGTCTGGATTCTCGGATAAGGAAAGGTCTGTCTGAGGATGTTGCTATGTAAGCCACTGGGTGAGACTGGAGTGGGAAATTTTCCAGGTAGAGCTGTGGGAGGGAGCTGGCAGTGGAAAGACAAGCACAATGGGCATAGAGGACCTGAACAGATTTGGTTCAAAACACAGATAAATGAATTTTTTAAAATATCTTCTTCTTAGAGCATTTTGGATTCTTGATAACAGGCTTTGGGAAACACTGGCGGTAGACTCAGATGAAAGTAGATTTTGGGTTCCAACAAATCTTGATTTTATTCCAGCTGTGTGGGTAGAGGGGACCGTTTAAGCCTGCCAAAACTTGGGTTCTTCCTTCATAAACAGGAAGTGATAACTCATATTCAGCCGCTCTTTGGGGGAGGTGGGTAGTGATGAGTAACAGTCACAGTTGTGAAGGGAGATGGTTATCACTAGGAAACACCATGGTACTTTGGTGACAAAAGAACCTGAGTTCAAAACCCAGCTCTGCCACTTCCCAGGCATGTGATCCTGGCCCTGTTGCTTGAATCTCTGTCCCAACATCTGCTGGCCTCTGAAAAGACAGAATTCATAAGAGCTACTTTAGGGGATTATTATAAGAATTAAATAAAACAGTCAAGCCTCAGGCCAAGAACGGACATCCAGCAAATGGATACCATCATGGAATGAAGGCAGACTTCCTGGAAAGCAAGAGACTTTGACCAAATTATCTAAATATGTGACCCAACACCCCAGCTTCCCTTGCCAATATAGACATGGCCACAAGCAGTGCCCCCGTTTGGACACATGGCCACAGCGGGGAAAGCACGGCGCTGTTTATTTTCCATACGTTCAGGCCACGCCATTCTTCCTAAATGCCCACAACTCACTCTTTAGACAGCAGTGAAGTCGCCTGGCTGTGTCCATGCTGTGAATCTCCTCGGTTGTAAGTTAGTCGCAATAAATAACATTCGGCTCTGCACTCCACTTAGAGAAGATGGGTTCCATTGTGAATCATGTCGCTGGCGGTTGGACTTTAAGCTGTCCGTGTTGTTTATGGTGGTGTTTGCCAGCATGAAGACCTCTTTCAAACAATTTAAGTGCTTTCTCAGAGTATATGAATCTGGCTCAATAAAAATGGCTATAAGGAAATTGCTTGCTTTCTCTCTGCTGTGATCAGGCACCAAAGCAACCATACTTGAGCACTGTTGAGTATTAAATATATAATTGCTAGACAGGAAATTATAATTAACATAGAAGCCACCAGGGACATCTCCTCTTTCCACTGTCAGGATGTTGTCCTGATCTTTGACACCCTTTTAATTTGTCTTTTGAGAAGATGACAGTGGCTGGACAGGTTTTCAATCCTTATCATTTTTCATTATATAGCTTTACTGAGCGATGTGACTTTAGAAGATCCCAGTTAGCTCCACTGACCACAGTGAAAACTGGCTTTGAAGTCAAGAGGGCCCAAGCCCACGGGCTGGATCCCCAACTTGTGGACTCTCTGACCTCCATTAAATTGCTTAGCCAACCCACACCTCTGCTTGCTCACCCATAAACAGGGATAGCAATATCTCCTGGCAGGCAAAACTTTAAAGAGCTCAAAGTGAGCATTTCAGAAAATGGTAGGTATTATGACTGTTTCTTGCCTTCTTTTAACATCCACATCAAATGTTTTGAAATGCTATTTTATCCTTTTTTTTAATAAACAGCAAAAACTTTTCTTAGCTTCACATTTGAATTGACAACTGATTTCTTTTCAACATTTGTTTAATGCAGGAACTAAAGAGCCTCTCTTCTATTTAGTCTTTTAAATTTCCAGGAAAAAAAAGACTCATCCATTTTCTAAGACCTGATGTCTATCTATTTCTAACACATAAGCAGAATTTTATGCATGTAATTTTAACTTTATTCTATGTCTCATGCCACAGCATTTTAAAAGTGTGGTACTGCGTGAGTGCAGTAGAATCATGAAAAAAGTAAAAGGAACTAAATAAAGCTGTATTTTATTAAGCACTTATTATATGCCAGGCAGTGTTTGTGAAAGGTACTCTTACATCCTGATACGTCAAATGTGGAACGTAGGGTCAGAAGAGACAAGTTTTTCCCCCAGTGTCACACAACTAGTAAATGACAGGGATAGACTAAAGAATCTGCCAATAAAAAAAATAAAAATAAAAAATAACCTGCCAATAGAAAACAGAGTATGAATGTGGACCACAGTGATGTGCAAAGACTTCGGTCTCAGGTGCCCACATCCTGGTTGGGCTTGGGCCACCACCTTCACTCAGAGTTTCCTAGCAGTGAAAGGAAACATGCAAACATGATGTCTCCCACGCCTGAGGAAAACCTATACCGGGATTTAAGAATAAGTAAACCTACCCCTAATACTTGCTGTCTGATAGAAATTTCTCATGTAACCTTCGTAATACATGGAGTACACTAAAAGACAGTAGAGGTATGCACGATAGAACCAAATATTTAAAAGTGAAGAAAGAAAACCTGTTCCTTTCTGTTAAAAAAAAATTAAAACCATTTCTTCCTACAAAAGAAAAAAAAATGTTTTACTTAACACTGGGCTCCATCTCTTTTTAATAATTATTCAATCCAAGCTTTGTCAAAGCACACAGAGAAGTGATTCATGTTAAAAAGCTCATGGGGGAGCAGAGGGGGATAGATAGGAGAGAGTACTCTCTGCTTTATCATTTTTATTTAGATTGACGTACCTTTGATTATAATTAGGGATAACCATTCAGCAGTTAAAGCTCCATAATCCCATCATTAGTTGTCAAGAGATGTTCGTAGGGCAAATACTCATGCCATCCCTCTCATTCCCATTTATTAACTACTTGGGTAGCCTGCAGTTGAAGAATGTGCTCTGAAGGAAAGGTTTCCTGCAGCCACTGAAATCTTCTAAGCTGACACACAAGTAAGGATACAAATGACACCTAGTGACAGCATTAGCACCTCCCTCCAGAGGTCCCACATCTTCCCTCCGGCCGTTTTTGTTGTTCTCCAAGATGTCACCCTGCTTCTGCCGGCTTCCTAGGTGGTAAAAGGTTTCAGGCCATTTCAAGGGTTGCCCATAAGGTAGGCAAAAGGAAACTTATTTGTAAAAGTATTTTCAATTTGCCCGCTCCATTAGACAATCAAAGCTGGTGGCACAAGGTAGAAGTCAGCTTAGAAGATGTTTGCTTTGGCACCAATAAGGAAAACCCATTGAAACGTTCTCCTCCAACTTCAAAGCTGTAGGCAGTTGGCCGTCTGGCTTGTGTCACAAAGCACCTATCATACATTTGAGACACAGGGTTGGTTTACTACAAGTCGGGCTTTAAGAGGAAGTTCAAAAGTTGAGATTTTCCAGCATGTCGCTTATAACCAGCCTGCCATCTGTATTTAGGTATTCTAAGGAGAAGACTTTCAAGATAAATAACAGACTTCAAGGGTCTGATAAAGCACCCCCTTTGACAAAGAGTGTGTGGTCTTACTGGTCCAGCCCAACTCAGGTCAAGCCAATTCATTTCTATGGCTGAGAGTAAAGACCCTGAAATCAAGGAAATACACATTCTAATTGAGTATTAGAACATTCACTTCTACTCTTAATTGTGTCGCCTTGGATAAGTCACTGCAGTTCTATACACCTCAATAGTTTCTGCTATAATCCTGGCCTTCTTCTTGGAGCCTCTGAATGATGAATGAAGAGAGCGTATGTACAGTGAGTCTAAAATGAACAGTCACAACCAGATGATGTGTATACAAGTGACACACGTACAGCTCTTAAAATTTTTATATGGACTCAACCCCTTTGATGTTTTATAGGGAAAAAAAAAAGCTTCTCCTGCCATTTCTCCCCAACTCAGCTTCTTCGTTCTTCCTGGTTTGTGCTTTCCAAGAGTAGTTAGTCTCGGTCTCTGTTTTCAATGATAGAACAAAACTACTTGGAGGAAAGAAATTAAGAAAAGGCATCAGATACGTCAGATAACATTTTAAAATATTATCCCCCTACCCAGCCTGAGCTACGCCTGGCATGTGAAAGGAGTCTGTGCATTTAAAGCAATTATTTTAGTCACTCTAAGAATTGAAATTTGTCCAGCAAAGTTCTTCACACAGAGATTTCTCTTAGGAGAAATTAAATGAAGCGCTAATGATGAAATCCAGCACTGTAAGGAAGACAATTTAGATTTTCAAATTGTAAATCAGTTTGAAAAATATTAACTGCACGTTTCTCCCTGGATTACGTTTTTAAAATCCCATGTCTCCTTTTCCACTGTACTCCTTGTCACGGTCTTTTTTTTTTTTAATGATAATATTCTCTATATTTTCACCATTCATGTTTCACTTTTGTTTTTTCATTTTCAACCAAATAGCTTTAGAGGCCCTGAAATAGGAATCAGGCATCCTGACCACATCACTTCATCTCCTTGGGAGCAAATTATTTAAACTCCTTCAGCTTCAACCTCTTTATCCCCGGGGTTCTAATATTTATGCAGTACATTCCGCATGAATATGCTTTGGAAAAGCATAAGTCACTTTACAATGGCAGGCTAAATCGTTCCTCGGAGTTGAGAGTAACAAACAGATAGCAAAGCTCCTTGGTGTCCATCCGTGACGAGCAGTGACGAATTTTTCTAGTCTCTTCCCTTTGCATGGTCCAAGTTGTCTCTTTCATAAAATTACAGAAGTACACTTCCTGCCCATTCTGTTGGGGGTATTTTTTCTTTTTGGAAATAAACATTTTAAATTTTTCTTTCCTTGTAGGAAAAGATAGGCTTCAGATGATTTTCTTTAAGGCCCCCTTTGCTCAACAAATATTTATCAAGCATATACTAGGTGACGCATCTTGGGTCTTGTGCTGTGGTCAAAATGCATGCAGCCTCCACTTTCCTGAGGTTTACCTGCCAGTGTAGATGGCAGTGTTAACTAGAAAATGATGCATATGAGGGGTGATGAAAATATGCAGTGTTGTTTAAAATTTTTTTGATTACAGTGAAAGATACATTGCCACTAACTTCCCCTCAAAATACTCCCCTCTCTTCAGACACACTTATCCCACTATTCTCGCCACTTCCTGAAGCAGTTCTGGAAGTTCTCTTTCATGAGTGTCTTTACCACGTCTGATCAAAGGTACAGTGAATGCTGCCAGATATTGCCATCCAACAGAAAGGCAGGTTCATAAAATCATTACAATACGTCCTCATCCACCTTATTCACCAGATCTGACACTTCTGACCCTTCGTTAAAGTCAAAATGACCATAAAAGGGGAATATTTATAATTGATTCAGGAGATCTATGTATCCACAACAGTACAACTAAAAACCCTCACGAAAGAGTGCTTCCAGAAGTGCTTCAGAAACTGGCAAGAACGTGGGACAAATGCCTCTGCCGCAAGAGGGTGTATCTTAAGGGGAATTGATGGCAAAATGTCTTTTCTATAGTAAATATTTTTAATTTGAACATTTATCATATTATTATCACATAGAGTATAAGGGTGTACTTATAATATAGTAAGTCCCATGAAAACAACATGAAAAGTTGAGATATAATAAAAGAATTTATACAAGTCCAGTGGACAAGAGAAGACTTCTCACAGGAAGTGACTATGAGCAGATATCAAGGATAGGAAGAGCAGGGATAGCATTCCAGGCAGAGAGAAAGTACCTGCAGGACCTGGGGCTGCTTCAGGCAGGAGCTCTTGGCTGACCAGTGTCCCAGAGCCATACTGGCTAGGGGAAGAGGGGCCCAGGTGAAATTAGAGAGATGGCAAAGCCGGGCAGGAGGTTTCAGAAGAACTGCATTTTGTCGATTTGATTTTCTAAGTGTAGCAGAGCTCACTAACATATTCTAAGCTGCAAGGAATGAGGAGTGACTATTCTGATCCAACCCAAGCTTTCATAAACACACTTCATCTGCCATATAGAAATGTGGCAAGGACAGAGAGTGCGCAAAGGAGCTCCGTGAGGGCATCCTGCGGGAGGACACAGAAGGGCTTGAAACGGAGCACCGCAGGTGCAGGTGGACGTCTGAGGGTGAATGTTATGACTGGTGGAGAAGACACGCAGAAAGCAAAGCCCAGGTGAGCACAGAGATGGGGTGACCAGGGCGACCTGGCTTTCTGGCTGGTGCAGCTGAGTTACTGAGGTTCCCTCTCCTGCTCAGAGAGATGCTGGGGTGGACGGGTAGGGAATGGGGACTTTTAGCTCCTTGTTTTGAAAAAGCTCCTTGGAGGTAGTCGTGAGATTATCACAGAGAAAATGACAAGGAGCCGGTGGGTGTACAGATCTGAGGACAGCTGTGTGTATGCAGATGATTGTTAAAGACCTGGATCTGATGCTGTCACCCAGGAAGGGTCCCCACTCTTCGCAGGTCCAGCATTTTATAGCTTCTCTTGTGTTCTCCTGAAACAAAATTCATGTATCACAGGCCCAGCCCACAGGCATAATCTCAAAAAGAAATCACCTAATATTAGGCCCTTACCATAAGAAAGAAAGGGAAAGCATTTGACAAAAACAGACTGGGTGAAGGTTTCTCAAATCTGGACGTACCCAGGACTCCTCTGGGCCTGCTGTTAAAATGCAGGTGCTGGGTCAGTAGGCCCAGGGTGATTCCTCTTCTGCATTTTCGACGAGGACAGGCAAGACCAGTGTCGTGATGCTGTGGACCGTGCTCAGCAAAATGTGGTCCTGGGAGACACAAGGTGGCCAGGTACAAGGCCTGTGGGTAGAGTTGCCTTGAACCCATCATCAATGTGGGCTGACATGCGTGTGTCAAACAGGCGTCTAACCCTCATGGACAGCAGTGCCATCCGTGGCTTGATTTCCTACCACAGTGGGAATATTCCAGTAATATTCCAAATGAAGCCACATACAGTACTTCTTTGTCAAAGAGCTTTAGGTCTGGAATATATGGCATGTGCTAAACTTTACATAAAAGATTAGATTGATGTGAAAAATGGAGTTAGGGCCTAGGCTGATATAATTATTGGCAGGTTTTGAACCAGGGACAATTCTTTTCTTTTACCCCTAATGCCCATTTAGCAATATTAAAAAGTATTTTAGGTTGTTATAATTCAGGGTGAAAAGGATCATGCTAGGGGAGTCTCATGGGTAGAAGGCAGGGATGCTGTTAAAATCCTACAGTGCTCATCACAGCCTCCCGCAGCTCAAAATAGGAATAGTACAAGTACAAGAAACCCTAACCTAACAACAGATTTTCAAAAAGGGTGCGGGAAGCTGGGTGTGGTAACTCATACCTGTAACCCCAAATACTCAGAAGGCTGAGGCAGGAGAATCTCAAGTTCAAGGCTGTCATGCTGGGCAGCATGACAAGATCCTGTTTCAAAAAAAGGAAAAATGAGGGACTGGGGGTATAGCTCAGTGGCATAAGCACTTGCCTGGCAAGCGCAAAGTCCTGAGTTCGATCCCTGGTACTGGAAAAAAAAAAAAATAAAAGGAAAAATGAGAGGAGAGGGAGGGGGGGGAATGGTGTGTGTTATGGTTTGGGTCTAGATATGTCCTCAAGCCTCATGCAGTCATAGGTGGGGCTTTTTCAGAGGTGGCTGGATCTAGTGTGTGACCCTGGGATTGATCCATGGTACAGTGCTAAGCTCAAGGACACTAGGATTAAGGGTGTGAGTGCTACCTGCCCTATGCAGCCTAGACAAGATATAAGGGGCAGAAAGGATTAAGATCCCTCTCTTGCTTGTTTTGTTACCTTCAGTCTAACATGAACAGTTTCTCCTCTGCCACGCCACCCTGCCTTGGAGCCAGCCAATTGTGGACTGAAACCTCCATAAACTGTGAGCCTAATAAACCTTTCCCTTTGGGTGTCAGATATTTTGTCTCAGCAACAAGAAAAGTAATTAAGACAGAATTTGCTGTCAGGGGGCTGGGGATATAGCTCAGTGGAATAAGCGTCTGCCTAGCAAGCGCAGGGTCCTGAGTTCGATCCCCAGTACTGCCAAAAAAAAAAAAAAAGTGATAAAGAATTTGCTATCAAAGTAGAGTCATTGCTGTGACTGTACCTGACCATGTGGTTCAGGAGCCTTTGAAAATGGCTTGTGGGATGAGTTAGGAAAAGTCTGGGGATGCTGACTGAAAAAGTAGAGCTGAACACCTTAGGCAATACTTGATGGGACATTCTGGTCAGAGCTCAGAAGACCAGAAATCCTGCAGGTAAAGACTAGGCTCAGGAGGTTTCTACTAAGAAGAAGGACTGCATTAGCTGTTGGACTCCAGACGATTTGTGTTCTATCTTGGCAGAAAGTTTGTGTGCATTCTACTCACGTACAGAGACTTTGCCTAGGACTGAGATTAAGGATGGCTGACTAATTAATCTGGCAGAAGAAATTCCAAAGCAGTCTAATGTTGAGGCAGTAGCATGGCTACTGTTGGAGGCTTTTAGCCAGATTTATGTTGAGAATCAAGGTCGGGGCTGGGGATATAGCTCAGTGGAATAAGCGCTTGCCTAGCAAGCACAGGGACCTGAGTTCGATCCCCAGTACCGCAAAAAAAAAAAAAAAAGAGAATCAAGGTCAAAGAGCCCAGCAAAAAAAAAAAAAAAAGAGCCCAGCAAGATGATTTAAAACATTGTGAGCTTGGCCAGAAAGGAAGCTCCAGTAAAGCTGTGGATTACAAAGATAAAACTGAGAAGATTTTGATTGCTGAGAAGGAACAGGAGAATAGAAAAAATGGCCTGAGGGCATCACAGGAAGCAGAAAGACTCCAGTCTTTGCAGCCTCAGAATTACACAGGTGATAAACTTTGCTTTGAGAAGAAAGCCACAGAGCACCATGTTCCAGAATGGCAGCAGACTAAGGAAGTTACCCCTTAGAATTTGGTTCATAGGCACTGGACCCTATAACCAAGAGAGAAGGAAGTCTAGCTACTGCTCCAGTTGGTAGCAGACCTTGGCCTCATCCACATGGTGCTGGTTTTAGGCACATGCAGAATGCAAGAGTTGTGGAGTCAGAAAGGCTCCCATACAGATTTCAGAAGAAGCCTTGGGAGGCCAGGTGATGTGCCCCTGAGAGGGCAGTGTGTGAAGCTGCGAATGATGTGAAGCCAAAGGTGCAGTGGAGACCCCAGAAGATTGGAGAAACCAGGAGCTTGGACCTTCCAAGGAAAGCTGCAAGGAGTGAGCAAAGCCAGCTGGAGAAAGAAGCCACCGGAAGTGCCATAGAGGTGGAACCACCCATGCACCTGGGAGTTTGAAACTTGCCATAAATTGCTGGGGATGCTGGAAATGGAATCATGGGACCTAATGTTTGCCCTGCTGGGATTTGGCCTTGCTTTGCCCCCATTCCTTGCTATCCTCTGTTTGTAACTTTTGGAATGGAAATATCTACCTTGTGCCATTTAATGTTGGAAGTGTTGAACTTTCTTCTCATTTGTACAGGGATTTGCAACT
The DNA here is from genome assembly GCA_004027595.1 of Dinomys branickii. Classification (NCBI taxonomy): domain Eukaryota; kingdom Metazoa; phylum Chordata; class Mammalia; order Rodentia; family Dinomyidae; genus Dinomys; species Dinomys branickii. The sequence goes on from PVLD010008578.1 coordinate 53,711, forward strand.
AAGAGTTTGCCTTAAATCTCAGAGACTTTGGACTTGGGCTTTTCCACAACGCTGAAACTGTTAGGACTTGGCAACTCTTACAGGTGCCTTTTACATAAAGGGATGTGCATAAGTCTTTGGGGCCCAGGGCCAGAATGTTATGGCTTGTGTATAAATGTCCCCCAAAAGCCTCATGTGGTCATAGGTGGGACTTTATCAGAGGTGGCGCTGAATTGAATCATGTGTGATGTTGGGATTGAATCATGGTGCAGTGCTAGGATTAAGGACACTAAGCTTAAGGGTGTGAGCACTACAGCCCTGAGTAAGTGTGCAGGTATTTTGTCTCAGCAACAAGAAAAAGTCACTAAGACAGAATACAGTAAGGGGCCCCACAGTTCAAGGTGCCTCACACTCCCAGCCTGAAACCATTAAGTGCCAGTGTTCCCCACTGCAGCAATCCAGAACCATGCCCTGAAGATGGCAGCATGTGGGGGCGTCACAATGATGAGAAAATGGAGAAGAGGGCAGGCAGGAGTCAGCAAGGGCAAGGGGCAGGAAGACCCAACCAGCATGATGCACCAGGGAGTTAAAAAGGCTGCCGTGGCTGCATGAAAATATATATCTGTGCATCTCTTGATACCTCTGTAATTAATACAAAATTCATTACATTGTCTCTCCTGACTCTCCCTCAAAAACTTCACATAAAGAACATGACCAATGACTCTTTAAATATATAATTTAAATTTCTATTTATTTCTGTTTTACTTCTGTACTGGTAGGTCAACATGTTATGCAAAAGCCCACTTTCACCAGCAAAGCTTGGCTTCAACTACCATTTGGGAGGTGTCCAACGCTGTCCACTCATTTTTGCTTAATTCAGTCTGAACAGAGAAGGAACAGTAGGTCTCCAACTCCCACTCCTTTTGCTTTTTAGTTTTGCTTTTCTGCAGGGTCTCAGATTAAGACTTAGAGAAAAGGTTTGTTCTTCTTTTAAGGTAAAGAACAGAACCCTAGTGTCTTAGTTACTTTCCTCTTTGCTGAGACAAAATACCTGACACTCAAAGTTAAAGGAGGCAAGATTTATTTTGGCTCACAGTTTATAGAGGTTTCAATCCCTAGCTGGCTGGCTCCTAGGCACGGTGACGCAGCAGAGGGGCATTGCAGAGGAGAAACAGTCCATGGCAGAGCAGACAGGACGTAGTGAGCAGCAAGCCTGCCTTCTCTCTCTCCCTTTATATTCCATCAAGGCTATTGATTAGTGTCACCCACACCCAGGGTGGGGCTTCCATTATCCAATCACAGAACTATGCTGAACCCATTCAGCTATCACATACCCCTAACGCCAGCATCACACACCCATGATCCAGCTACCCACAGAAAATCCACCTATGAGCATGTGAGGCTTTGGAGGGACATGCAGATCCAAGTCACAACACCCAGCTACTTGGGGCTGAAGCAGGAGGGTCACAAATTCAAGTCTGACCTGAGCAATTTAGCCAGATCCTGCCTTAAAGACCCTGGGGGTGTAGCTAAGTGGTAAAGGATTTGACTCCCAGGTACCAGTTCTTGTGTTTCATCCCAGTAATGAAAAAAATCAAAAAAAAAGTCTATTTCTCCAGAGGGGCTCCAAATTAAAGTCTTCTCTTCGCCATTCCTCTTCCAGCACAAGAACACTAACCTTCCAAAAATTTCACTACCCCTATTCATGGATAGAGGAACTAGTCAAGCAGAAATAGCCTGGTAACGGAGTCGCTGCATGCAGGGATTCTGGGGGAAGGCCTCTAAATTATTACTAATGCTCATGTTCAACACTTTGAGACCTTGCTAAACTATCACAGGCAGTAGGCCTGGTGGCGAAAGAGGCCAGAACATCAGCAGAGCAGCTTGGCATCCTCTGTGTGCTAGCTGGAGAGTGTAAACCTCTTTCTCCCTTGCAGTTGACACTGCTGACGCCTGGATCAATACAGAGCCAACGCTCAGAAGATGGGTAACCAGCGCCTCAGGGGCCTTTCATCCCAAGGCCCCCAAAGCCAGGGAACCACAGAAAGTCAGTAAGAAAATCATAGATGGAGATCCTAAGAATCTGAACACTCTCCTTTACTTCTGCACAAGAATCCATCATGAAGCATTTTCCAGAAAACAATGCTCAAGTATATTTGCAAGTGTTTTACAGAGAGGAAAAGAGTTAGCAAACAAATCTGACGGGCACCAGGTTCAGCAGCGACCTACCCTATTGGCATGGTTGGGTGTAACCAAAGGATTTCTAATGCGCTACTGTGTGTTGTGGGTCTGTGATATAATTCTCTTCTCCTCTGCATGCCCCTCCCCAGAACAAAATTTGCCCTACAATAAACCTAGCTATGAAAGTCTGAGCATCCGGCAGGTCTGGGTCAGCTTCCAGGAGGGGATCAGGTTTTACACCGTCTCGGTGAGGGGAGGTCAGGAAGGAGCCAGGGCCTCCACTCAGCCCTGGCAGCCCTCAGCCAGTCTCCCATCCTGACGGTGCTGCACTTTCTGGCCTTTCTCTTTGTGAACCCCATCTTCCAACTGCATGACCCTGTTCCTTTGAATTTCTAGACCTCACCACCTTGGGGTCCCCACCAAGGCAGAGCAAAATCACTCTGCAGTGACCAAGGGGCTCACTGTACCCCACGAGGCTTGAGCATGGCAAGGCCAGCGTCCAGAGCCCTCCCTGCTTCTCGCTGGCTGTTGGCCTGTGGCAGGTCACTAACCTCTTTGAGCCTCCCTTCCATGACACCTCTTCCGGCTCCCAGGGTGCTCAACTACTGACCAACACCACCTGTCCCCTTTATTTTTTATTTTGAGACAGATCTTGCTAAGTCACAAAACTGCCCAGGCTGGCCTCAAACTTGAGATCCTCCTGCTGCAGCCTCTTCAGTAGTGGCCATTGCAGGCATGTATAATATTAAATGAAGCAAAGCAGACGCACAAGCTTAAATATCACATGGTTTCTCTTACATGAAGAAAAACACACTGTAAATAAATGGCACAGTAAACAGGTAATAGGGAGACCTTTTCCACATGGGAAGGGGGTCAAGAGATAAGAGGCAGAATGGAGAGGAGGGAAGGAGGTTAAAAAGGATTGAGGTATTTTGTGCATGTGTACCGACTCCCCACAACAAATGTAACACTATGTGCCCCAAACCTTGTACTAATAAAAAAAAAAAAAAAAAAACTGAAGAAAAAAAAAATAAGGGAAGCCAGGCCCGGTAGCACACACTTACAATCCCAGCTACTGGATGTTAAGTAAGGCTGAAGCAGGAGGATGCCAAGTTCACAACCAACCTAGACAATTTAACGAGACCCCCTCAAAATAAAATAAGAGGCCAGGCACACTGGCACATGCCTGTAATCCCAGCACTTGAGAGGCTGAGGCAGGAGGATTTTTGTGAGCTCAAGGCCAACCTGAACTGCAAGACCCTGTCTCAAAAAGACAAAACAAAAAAAAGCAAAATAAAATAAGAAGAGCTGAGAATGTAGCTCAGAGTTTCCTGGGCTCGATCCCCAGTACTTAAGGAAAAAGGAAAAGAAAGCCAGCAGTCATACACGTACATGTAATGTACCTAGAATTCGGTATATATGTAATAATACTGGTTGCTAGTATTGTAGTCACGCTACTTTTTTAAAATGTCTGCTCCAATCATTTTGTGTCTAATTTCTCTACACTCATCAAATGTCATTTGATTTTTGTTTTTGTTTTCCTACTAGAAATTTTTAAGTATCTTCCCCAAGAAGACTCGTTGTATTTAGACCAATGTAGTTTTTCCTAACTAAAATGAACACTGCCACTCCATAACGAGAGGTAAACAAGAATCTCCACTCAGACCAGACTCTCAGAAACCATACACTTTCCACACAGTAATTCAACAGCAATGTTTCGGGGTTGGGGGCAGTCACCACACTAGTTTCTAAATAGCACTTCTCCACCATAAAAATATTCACCTTTTGATTCAAGAACTCCAGACCTGAGAACTATGAGAACATCTTAGGTACTGAGAAGCTCTAAGCACAAAGATGTTCATCACAGTGTTACGTATTATTAAATAAAATTGGAAGAAAACGAAATCTTCTTAAGAATGGTTTAGCAGACTAGGATCATGTATGTGATAGAATTCATGCTGTTGTTTATGATGACGCTTTCTGCTGGAAAAATGCACGCAAGTCACAATACATAGCACCGCAGTCTTCAACACACACAACTGTGTATTCTTAATGAACACGAAAGAGAAGGAAAGGCTAGAAGGAGGTATAGCAGATACAAATAGGAACTCTTTCTAGATGGAAGGCCAGAGATTAAATTTTATTTTTCAAGATGCTTTATAATTGAAAAAAAAATACACTGTGTGTGTGTGTGTGTGTGTGTACTTATCTTTTGTGGGGGTGGTGGTCATACTGGGGATTGCACTTCTTATCATTACCAGGTTTTCAGGTATTTCTATGTCCTTCTGGAGCTAGTTTCCAGGTTCTTCTCATCTCAAACAAAGAATTGGACCAAATGAGGAAAAAGCAGTGGCAAAGGTTATTTGAAAACACACAAGTGAAGAGTGAGAGAAACTGGCTCTGCAGAGCAAGCTTGGGCCCCTAAAGTAAGAGGAAAAATCAAGAAGACAGAGTGCACTGGAGGACACCAGGGGGACTGTCATAAGAAATGCCACAGTATCAAGTTCTTCTTGGCATCTGTGTCTTTTACGCTACCCAAATCTCCAGGAAACCCGGAAGCACTGCTACATACGGGTCCCGAGAGACGGTGCTAGGATCCCAGCCTCAGGGTGACATCAGGCAGGTCTAAACATCCTACTAAGAACCTGCTCGAGTTCTCACAAGAAGTCCACACTGTGAGGGCTTTGAAACTGTTCTGCCGTGTGTCCAGGATCTTGGCACACCCACTTCGCCCAGCATCTTTGCCACACCTTGGTCTCCTATCTCAAATCCAGCGCCTTCACACTGAGCTACATGCCCCCCACACTTTTTGGGGAGGTTGATTTTTGTACTTGAGACAGGGTCTCCCTATGTAGTTCAGACTGACCTTGAACTCACTATATAGCCCAGGTAGCAGGTAGCCTCGAACTCAAGATGATCCTCCTTCCTTAGTCTCACAATTGCTAGGATGACAGACATGTGCCACCACACCGATTTTTATTTTGAGACAATATCACCTAGTTGCCCAGGTTGGGCACAAATTTGTGATCCGCCTGCCTCAACCTCCTAGAGTGCTGAGATTACAGGTATGTACCACCATATCTAGCTATTTTTTATTCTTAATTATGATAAAATACACGTAAAATAAAATTTACCATCTTAACCATTTTAAGGGTATATTTCAATGCTGTTAAATCCATTCACACTGCTATGCAACAAAAAATATTGTCCATCTCCATGCTGGGTGTGGCAGCACATGCCCATAATCCCAGCACTCAAGAGGCTGAGCTCAGAAGGAGTACAAGTTCAAGGTCAGCCTGCAATACGCAGTGAGACCCTGTCTCAAAAAAACTTTGTCCATCTCCAAAAGTTTTCATGTTGCAAAACTGAAACTCTGTACCCATTAAACAAGAACTCTCTGTTCCTCTCTGCCCCTTACCAATGACCATTCATTTTGTTTTTATAATTTTGACTATTATAAGTACCTCACATATGGGCTGGGGATATAGCTCAGTGGAATAAGCGCTTGCCTAGCAAGCGCAGGGTCCTGAGTTCGATCCCCAGTACCGCAAAAAAAAAAAAAAGATAAGTACCTCACATAAATGAACTCATACAGATTCACCTCAAGGTTCATCCAAGTTAGAGACTGTATCAGAATTTGCATCCTTTTGAAGGCAGAGTAATATTCCAGGGCCACATTTCTGTTTATTCATTCACCCATCAATGGACACTTGCTTTGCTCTGCCTCTGTCTTTTGCTGATTGTGAAGAATGTTGCTACGAACACAGGTGTGTAAATATCTCTTCCACAAATAACTGTTTTCATTGTTTTGAGAGTTGACATTTTCCACCAAGTTGGCTCCTCCTGTTTCGTGTCCCATGGTCTGACTGTAGCAGATCCTTGAGTTGGTTTAGCTATGACTCCACTCAATCAGGGGAAGTAGTACCAGCTAGCAGCTTGACTACCTGAGGAAAGTCTACCTGGCCACAGATCAGGAAATAACACGTCTTTTTCTGTTGCTCTGATTCCCATCACAGGACCAATGCCTTAGTCTCGGCTTTCCAGCCTGGATCCCCCACACTGAGCTCTTCTTCCTGCACCACCTGCTTCTGACATGGAACCCACTGACCCCCTCCTGATGCCCTGCTCCAAGAAGACCGTCCAAACCAAACATCACCCTGGCCATTCTTATTCACCCTCGCTCACAATTTGGTAATGAAGTATTGATCTCCACTTCTCTGCTTACAGACGATATTAGACTCTCATTGATAAACTGCAGTGCAGCTGTCTCATCTCCACGGTCTCCTTTCACTGTCGCAAGAAAACAAAGTGCCACTGAAGAAAAATACTGACTGGGAACATTGATGTACTTATTTTGTCAGTTTGTAACAGGAAAGGGAGGGGGGTATAAGTCTTCATAGTTTAATGTCCAAGTGGGCTGCGCTCGATGTAGACACTTGGAAGCTTACTTTTCATGGTAATGTCCATTTCCTATTTATAACCCCTCTGGGAACATTTGTCTAAAGGAAATGTTTCTGTTCAGTGTAACAATTACGGTTGCACCTGGATTGCCCAGTACTGCCCCTGCACTAGGGAGCCATTAATCACTGCAAAGTAGAAGAATTATTAAGTTAAACCAGAGTTGGAGCCAAGAAAACCTCTGAACAGTGTTCATCTTCTTTGAAAGTTGTTCAGATAGTTTGGTTTAACTGTGTTGCTGCCAAAGACATTTTCTCATGCAGTGGTAGGCATCTTTATCATCATCATTATCTTGATTAGTTTAAAAACATAGATTTAAACATGCACCACTGTCACATGAGACCTGGGAACTGGCAGCAGTGGTGAGATGTTGAATCTGAGAGAGAGCGAGATGAGATCATTGCAGGGTGGAAAGTTCAGCAGCAGCCTTTTCTGGTAATTTCTTCCTACAAGACCTATTGTTTATGAACTCTAAAACACAGCTTGACTGTGGAACCAACAGAAAGCATGAAACAGGGTGTCCATTTTAAATGTGTTCCTGCAACTTTTTTCATTAAAACTTTAAGGGCCCAATTTTAATTTGTGGAATATTCCCGTTAATAATGAGATCTAATTAAGACATCCATTAAAAGCCCGTTAAAGTTAATTTAACGTAGAAATTCCAATAGAACTGTATTAGATTTTCTCCATTAAATTAACGTTATGGATTTTTAACGGATGTCTTAATTATACGTTATTATTAACGGGAATACTGTATTACACAGATTAAAATCAGGTCCTAAGTCAACTTGGAAAAGCTAAGAACATGTTTTAATATTAAAAGTCTTGCACACCTAGTACATGGTTTGCAAATGCAGGGATAGATCTATTTATTCTAATTGAGCATTTTCTATACTACAGAAAACAACCTATAATAGATAAATCCATCACTGTATTTAAACAATGAATTTCCTTATTCTCAAAGGACAAATAAGTCTGGATAGTGTTATAAACTGCTACTCAGCTAGAGGTGAAATATTTAAACTATTCTAGGCGCAACACAGGGAGCTAGATGACTCAGAAACAAATGAAATATCGTGTGGTGTTGCTTTAATTACTAAGGTTATCAAAAAATACTCAACACTGACAAGATAAAAACAAATATATCCTCTTCACTGTTTCTCATAAAAGCTGCCTGCTGGAATTGTTTGGGAAATTTTCACATGATCCCTAAATTCAACATTGGGATTTAAAAAAAAAAAAAAAAACTTCTTATTTACCTCCTAGGGAAAGTGTTGCCCTTATGCCACATATAATGGCAAATTGCTTTTTTTATGGCATGCATAACCTAGATGGGAAAAAATATGGCGCTTCAGGGAAGGAGGAAAAAAGTAAATGAAGTTCCAGGAATGTCATTCTGAAGTAATGAGGCATGGACAGAAAATATACCCCTCACATCATCGGATTGAGATGGCAGTCGAAATAGCTTCATTGAAGTGTCAGCACTCATCCATCAATCAATCACCCACAAGGAAAAATAGCAACAGTACAACGGGGCAGCTTTTATGGGATTTACTCATGGGCATAGGGAATAGCAGCTCAAATGTGGTTCTGACATGAAAAGCAAGGTGCTGATATTATTTTTTATGATGGGAGGATCATAAAGTGAATTGAGAACAGCGAGGTCTGTCTTTGCGTAACCTATTCAACCAGAAATGAATGGAACTCAACTGGAAAGGAACAGGCTCTGGATGGGTTAAGATTGAAAGGTGGACTCTTCTGAGCACTGTCCTTCAACAACAAAATTCTATTACAGGAAAATCAATGTATTAGCATTGAGGTTCCTGAAGTTGTTGAAAATTGCCTGCTCCAACCCAGGGTTATCAGATAAAGTGACATCATTCAGCTCCTGCCACCACCATCCAAAAGCAAATTCTGAGCTCCTGCTTTGGCTGAGGGGGAAACTGAATACTTCTAAGCCCCTTGGAAATCATTTCCCTTCTAAGAAAAAAATAACGATAAATCATCTGCTCCCACGAGTAACCTATATGATTTTGCTAGTGCGATTTCTCTGATGGGGTAGGGTGGGAGGCGAGAGACAAAAATATTGATAAATTTGGTAAGACTCATGTATCCTCACTTGGCAACTGTGAATGTCACCACAGAGGGACAGCTGCTAACGTTCTCCTTAGAAAGCAGGATCTGGGCTGGCACTGTGAGATATGAACAGCTCTCGATGTATTTCTAGAGACCAAGCCTGTCTTCATTTGGCAAGCTCTGCAAGGCTTCTAGAAACGTCTTCCTGGAGAGAAAAGCTAAACAGCATGCGCTCGGGAGAACATTTTTAATCCTCTTGCATACCACTTCCTTCCTTTTTCTGAATCGCAGTAGTTGGGAAAGGTTGGAACTTTAAGAAGGGACAGGAGAATGCCATGCAAATATCATGCAAATTACCCTCAAGTATTTCCATTGCACCCACGTCCCTTGGTAGTAGGGACAGTGACAGATTGCCTCTCCTTCCCTCCCCCCCTTCCAGCTAAGGCCACCAACCAACTAAAAACTGAAATGGCCATTACAATAATTATTTACAAATATTTAAATTTTATGTATTTGGCCCCATTCTGTAGCTCAGCAAATCTACCACACATACACCATATTAAAAACACTGGAAGGACAAGGCACAAGAAACACAATTTATTCCACAAATTCACTCAAAGGATCCTGGGCACCCCCGGGGTGAGTGGCACTGTTCGAGGTACCAGGAAAGGGCACATTGACATCCACATGACATCCTGGCCCTCCTACTGTTAATAGCTGCTCCCCCATGCAGTGATACCCAGGCAGCTGGGGGCAGAGTGCACATGGGGTCAAAATCTGAGTATTTCAGAATGAAGAAATTTCCCTCTGCAAAGCAAACAGGGAGGAAATAGCTTAAAAAGTAGGTCAAGGCCTAAAAACAGAATATAACCATGAAAGAAACTGCATAGCCCAGACAGTCCCCGTACACAGATAGATGTTTTTTAGTACAACCCCACAATGTGCCTGCGCAGTATTTCACTCTTGCATAGATAATGGGAGAGATTTTATAGGCAAAAGCCTCTGAACTTGGTTGAAATGCAGAAAACAAATACAGTGATACATTGGGGAAGCATTTATGTAACTCTGGCTATGGAGTGAAGTGTAGGTGTGGATGTGTAACTGTGTGCGTAGGTGTGTACTTGCGCATACGCATGCGCACACACGCACACACACGCGCGCGCGCGCGCACACACAATGAATTTTACTGTCGTTCTCCAAGGCCTAGGGAGAGCACAGCAATAGGAGGCTTTGATTCTTCTGAAACTTTTCACGGTAAATCCAAAGATTACAGACCTCACCAAGTACTTGAATTCTGTTGCTTTTCCATTTGTCCCTTCCCATCTCGCCTCACGGTGCTCAAACCTTTTCTTCAGTGCTTCCCTCTCTTAGCTTACTAAATGCTTTTGTTTTTGAAAAGACGTCAGAGTGTCATTTCACGTTGTCCCCTCTCCTCTGCAACAACAATAGCAGTGCGCAGATGAACGCTAAACTAACAATAAGGAAATACATCGAAGGCTTTTGCACACATATGCACATATGTAGTGCTAAGGAATAATAAGAAGAGGATCTATTTTCAGGATGCATCAGGCCCAAAGAAAAAATCAAAAGTGAACTTGCAGTTGATTTTGTTCTCTCTGTGAGATGTTCAAATGCTAATTTCATTTTCTCCCTTCCTCTCTGTGGCACTTTCTCAAAATATCTATGAAATACTTTTAGGCAAAGATTGAGCTGGAAAAAGAGATACAAATTTCCATCCCCCTAGACAGAGAGACGGGTTTCCACTGTAGAAAAGCATTAAACATTTTGAAACCTGTGAATCATCTTTAGAATTTCTACAGTGGAATTTTACCTCTTCATCCAAAGGAAAAGCCACTTATCCCCTTTGGTTTCCTGTGACAGATTCAGAGGCAGGCGCACAGCTACAATTTCCAGGCTTTAGTTAATCTTCTTCCCATAGTTATGAACAATGGACTAACAGGAGTGGGTGTTTCTCCAAAAATTATTCATGCGCAAGGCAGCCCAAAGCTTCAGGGAAAAACTAGAAATGTTTTATGGATTAGAATAGGACTGTTTTAAAATGCTACTACCAGATGCAACACTGCTTCAGCAACAAGACCCTGTCCATTTCCTTTGGAAAAATATATTCCAAGTAAAATGGCTCTTTGAGGAATGACACCTTGATTTGATGCGTGTTATCGATAGCCATATGATTATCATTCAGGCCTTTTATAATATGATCTGTTTGAAAAAGGTCAAATACTCCCAGCCCTTTGGATCATGTTTATTTGCTTAAAACAGCTTTTGGAGGTACAAGGAGTAACTTTTTGGTAGAATCCCCAGCAGAAGTTGAAATATTTGAAGAAATTCATTGCTTTAAAAAAAAATCTAGGAGCTGGGGATATAGCTCAGTGGAGTAAGCGCCTGCCTAGCAAGCGCAGGGTCCTGAGTTCAATCCCCAGTACCGCCAAAAAAAAAAAAAAAAAAATCTAAGGGGGCAGGGGATATAGCTCAGTGGAATAAGCACCTCCCTGGCAAGCCTGAGGTCATGAGTTTGATCCTTGGTACCGCCAAAAAAAAAAAAATCTAAGCACTCCCTTCAACCCTTTCAGAAAATAAATTTCAGTGTGTCCACTAAATTATCTTGAACCTGAGACCTACATTTGGATATCAGTCCTCAGGCAATAGCCATTATTTACAGAATGAGTAATATATTCCCCTTCCAGGTGACTCACATAATGTTCAGGAATTATAAATGCATATGTACATTTTAAGGTACACAAAATTGGATCAGTCCAAAGAGGAAAAGTACACAAACTGCACCCATCCAACATTGTGATAAATATTGCAGAAACATTCCTGACACCAGTGCAAAAAAATAAAATCTCATTCACCCCAATGTTCTTAAATGTCCTTATAGCCCAGCTACCGTGCACTTATTGGTCTCTGAGGACAGCCTTCCAATCCCTTCAAGCTTTGATGCTAAACAGCCAGGTACTATCCACTTCCACACCCCTTTAAAATCAAGAAGCTAGCCAATCAGATACCACCTCTAGTGGTCAACTGGCTCTTGCTCTGTAGAGCTCTTGTAGCTTTTTGGGAAGTGCGGCATCAACATATTCACATTATGCATATGTCCCCTTGCATTAATTCTGGATTTTGAGTCTGTTTCTTTTCTAAAGGGCAGCAGTAGAAATGGGTCAGAGTTTCAGGAATCACATTCATCCTTGCTCTGCAGGAAAGTGTTTATTTGCTAGTGAAGAAAGACAAACACATTTTTGTATTAAGAGAGCAGACCAGTCATTTTCAAAGACAAATGGCTGCGACCCTACCTGTAGAATGTTTCTGAGCAAGCGCACTAATTTTCTATCGCCCGCATGCTGTATATAAGACATTCGCCTGTATACTAGGAAGGAAACCCAGGCTGTTTTCCTTGTGTATAAGGCAGCTTGGATGGCTGGAACGTAAGACTTCCGTTGCATTTTTATACTGTACATATTTGTATATACTAACTATATCGCCATGTACGAACACAGATTTTGTTACATTTGCTTTGTTTCTGTTTCCTACCAAACTGGCCCACAGTGAGAATTCTTTTGTATAGAAAAAAAAAATGCTTGTAATTTTTCCTGATCATTTTCTTTCAATAGCTTATGAAAGAATTAGATCTGAATTGGCAAAGAAATTCTAAGAACCACGTTTGTCTGTCTGCATGAGTCCCGTCCAGTTGCTGGACCTAGGGAAGAACCAACTTCGTAATTCAGAGTTTTCCTTTCAAGGCATGCTTCACCCCATGGGAAAACTGTAAACTTATCCATGTAGAATTATCCTCTTTGTATTTTATCTAATAGTGCCTGAAAAAATTTTTAATGTCTTCTTAGAGGAAGAATTCATAATTGTCAAAATTTGAAACATTAGCTTAATTTTGTTTTTATGACCTCGCGATTCTTCTCCTTATTTATTCGGTTGCTGTTGTAATGGGGCCCCAGGCCATTCCTGACATCAACGTTCTTCTTCTGCATTAAGGATGTTTTTAAAATTACAGAGATTATTGAGCCAACAGGCTCTTTTAATCAAAACCATGTTTCACTTGTTTTTGATGATTATAAATTGTCCTTGCAATGAACAGAAAAAAAAAAAAAAACACAAAACTTTTCTGCTAGGAAGATTATACCACCCTGTGGCCAAACGGATTCATAACAGATACGCAGTAGCACCCTCTTCTCTGGGTCTAGAACATTCCTCCCTGGGCTGGCCACAGCCACTTCCCCTGACCGTCATCTTGCCGCTGTCCTCAGTGCTACGGTAACTATTTGCAGATTTCCAAAGGCTTCTTGCTACATCATCACTGCCCACAGACAGACAATGCAGCTGGAAATGATGTTTTTCTGGCATGGAGGGAATGAAGGGATTTTTTGGAACAGGTGTTCCTTTTTTTATCCCTTGAGACCACCAGCCTGTCATCCCTCCTAATTATAATCAATCTGGTCTTAACACCCCATATAACCTAAACCAGACTAAAAGCGACATTTCAGATCAGCCCATGCTGGATAAAAGTGACTTAGGGTGCAGCTGAGATGCGTGCCTGTGTGTGATCCTACAGCGTGGAAATTGTCTGAGAATAAGAGGGTTTTTAATACAATTTTATCACTACAAATAAATTCTGATGGTGGAGATGGAGAAAACCCTTAAATTCTATCACAAAAGCCATTACTTTTTACATCTAGAGAGGTTTTTTTTTTTTTGAAAGAAAATCACTCTACTCTGAGAACTGTAATTAAAACCCTAAATAATAGATACTACTTCTTTTAGCTATTGTGAAACAACGAGCAACACACTCTCCAGGGTTGTACTGGAGCCCCTCATTTCCATCAGAAAAGGTTTCTATAAGTATATTATTTACATTTTTTAAACCTGATAACTTTCCTTTGTGGTGAAAAAAAAAGTCTCTCTCTCTCTCTCTCTCTTTTTTTATCTCCGCGGAGCAGTTATTGGAAATAGACTGCTCCCATCTGAAACCTTACCGTAATTTACATCAGGAAAGCCAGCTGCCAACATTAAGGACCTGGGTGTCTTCAATTATGATTTTGCTGGAGGCTGTCCCTCACGTGAATGCTACAGACTGAGCCACCTTTCTGAGACCCAGCTGATCCGGTGGAGCAGAGACAGGCCCCTCCGCACCATTAGCTTTGCAAATGGCTTCGTCCCAATCAAGGCCGACTTCCGCTTTGGCCAATTGAAAAAAAAAAAAATTAAAGTTAAAAGAGAGAAGAAGAAAAAAAAAAACACAGATGCACTTAAAACATGAAAAGAATTATTTATATGATAAAAATATATTTAGATTTTCAAAGCACAAAACTGAATAAAAGTGCTCTTTTTATGCTTTCCGGAGATGTTAAATGTCTTTCTACATCAGGCTTAATAAATCTGTAATGACATTTGATGGATTGATTTCTGCCTATGTGTGTTTTTTAAAGATGCCAAGAGGGGAGAGAGACGAGGGAGAGGCGGGGAAGCGAGATGCCCGCCCAAGGGGAGGCCGCAGAGACCCACTGGTGGCTCCTTGCCGTGCTGCTGACCCGCTGACCCACTTAGAGCATCTTCCCCTTCTCCATCGGGTTTCCTTTCACAGGTGCCAGCGCGCCCTCACTTAGCTGCTGAGCTGCCTCTGCCTGCTCTGCCATCTGGACGGCTTATGCCTGAGGAAGGTATGACGTCATCTTCGCGGAGGCAGGAGCGTCTGCTTGCAGATTCAAAGGTGCAAGGCCCAGGGCAGGCACGGTGGAGATGCCACAGCCCTGCCAGACACCCAGGTGCCCTCTACACTCCCCTCCACGTCCTCTAATGTCCTAGGAAAACTGGACCCTGTGTCACACACCAGTGGTGGCAGCTATGGTCTCTGTTGTCACGTCAGTGCTATGACCTCACACATCCAGTGAACAAGCTAGAGAAGGAGGGCGGGGAGGGGGAGGGCGGGCAGCAGCCAGAGCCCTGGGATGAGAGGACTGGACCAGGTCAAAGAGTTCCTGGTCTTTGCTGAGCACCTAGTATGTGCCACATCAAGGGCCACACCAGTGAATGAATGTAATCACGGTTTATAAGAGCAGGACTGTGAGTCAAACTCTTGAAATCCAGGCTCTGACTTAGGTTATCTCTGCGACATAAGGCAAGGCTCCAGGAGGAAAAGAACACAGTGACTAGAAGGAGCACACAAGTGCAGAGGTGCCCCGAATCAACCTCAGAAGAAAAAGATGTCAAAGGTAAAAAGCTGCGCCAACACTGGGTTCTCAAAGGAGCATTACAGGGACCAAATGCACATGGGAACGCAGCCCTCTCCCAGCCCTCCCTGCAACCCCATTCACCAACAGGCCCTGTTGTTTCCACCTTCACAAGACCTGTGTTCGTCAGCGTGCTGTCACTGTTACAAAATGCCTGAGGATAATAACTTAAAGGAGGAAATGTTTGTGCTCTGGTTGCAGAAGTTTCATCTGTGATCAGCTGGCTCTATTGCTCTGAGGCCTGTGCTTTGAGGTAGAAATATCACAGTGGCAGGGAGAACCTGAGAGAGGCGGCTACTCACCTTGTGGCCGCCAGAAGCAGAACGATTGCCTGTGTTAACAGCTGCCTCCTTCTCCTTTTGTTCCACCCAAGAACCCATTCATTGGATGGTGATTTCAACATTCAGGACACATTGGCCCACTCCATTGGCTCTCCCACATGCCAGTCATCTCAGACACATTCAGAAGTATGCTCTACGAATTTCCTGGTCTTTTCTCCATGCAATCAAAGTTGACAATCAAAATTAACCATCATATAACACCAGTTCAGTCTATTCACCTTACCTCTCCTAGACGTCTGTGGGGACTGACCTGGTCCCCCATCTGTCACCTTCAAGCCCTCCAACCCTTCATCACCTCTCCACACAGTAGCTGGTGTGACTATCTGATGAAGCAAATCAGATCTTGTCAATCTGCTCAAAACCAAGGGTCTTGTGCATCTTTGTAAGCCAATCAGTCTCTGACCAAACAACCCAACTCCACCACTGAAAAGCAAAAGCAGCCTTAGAAAATACTAAATAATGAATCGTGTGTGTGTGTGTGTGTGTGTGTGTGTGTGTTCCTATAAAACTTTAATTATAAAAACAAACAGTGGGCCAGATTTGGATCTCAGCCCAGAGTTTGCCAATCCTGAATCAAGGTCCTCCAACATTAGGATCTCCGTTTGTCTTGGATTGATTTCCTGTGAAATAAACCATGAGATGAGGATGTGACAGAGTCATATAGGAAGGATCTAGCAAATCCTGAGGGAGGACAGGGAAGCTACTGTGGTTTGGAACTTGAGTGTCCCCAAACACCCGGTGCTTGGGCTTGGCACCCAGGTGGTGTTACTAGAAGGTGGTGGAATCTTTAAATAGTGAGACCTCAGGGGAGGTCTTTAGGTCGTTGGGAGTGCGCCTTCAAAGGGGATTGTGGGATTTGACCCCTTTCTCTCTCTCTCTTTTGCTTCCTGGCCATGAAGGAGGGTGCATAGCTCCCCTATGCACACACACCTGCCATGGTAACCTGCCTCATCACATGCCTAAAACAACAGGCCCTGCCAACCATTGGCTGAAATGTTAAGACTGTGACCCAGAAGAAACATTTTCTCTGTATAAGTCACTTATCTCAAATATTTCATTATAGTGAAGGAGAACTAACAGGTGGCAATGCAAACAGAGGCCTTAAGAACAATTGCAGCGGGACTAACTGCCACTGGGGAGCTCTAGGATGCCTGGAGGACCTGCCTCAGTTGCCCACCTGAGGGAGGAGGGAGCTGGGGTATTCACACACCTCCCTGGCTCAGTCACTAGTTGAAAGCTCCTGCAGATGGGATGGAAATGTGTTAGTTCCCCACACTTGCAACCTCTCCAAAGGTTTGGCAGCCAGAAAACATACGAGGTGCAGAGTGACAGATGCCTGAGGCCAGAAATACAATAGCCCTGTTAATATCCCCAATCCTAACCGCAGGATGTTGGGTCATTTGGGCTCAGTTTCCCTCACAAGCCACCACACGGCAGAAACCAACACCTTGCCTGTGCACACTGTGAAAGCATAGTGCTGGTCTCACAGTGGGTCTCCAATAAGATTTGATAAATGAACGAATCATGTCACGGAGCTGGGGGTTCCCTGTTCACAATCTCTGAAATGCTCCACAGCTCCCTGGCCCACCCACAGCCTCAATCTGCCAGGCAAGTCCCAGAATGGCCCGGGGGAGGATTCCTGAGCAGGACAGGTCAGGCCGGACAAACCGAGGGTTCTCAAGCCAGTCCCAA
The DNA here is from genome assembly GCA_004027595.1 of Dinomys branickii. NCBI lineage: Eukaryota > Metazoa > Chordata > Mammalia > Rodentia > Dinomyidae > Dinomys > Dinomys branickii. The sequence continues at coordinate 70,695 of PVLD010008578.1, forward strand.
AGGCATCCAATCTGCCTTTCCTGTTGCTGAATAAACAAACCGAGCGCTTAAAACCAGATGACAGTGTTGAGGGTTCTACTCAATGCATATACTGCCTTTTCAAATCTAAAAAACAAAGATTTCAGGTAGATAAAGTAGCAAAACCTTGTACCCTATTAGTATAGAAAAATACTATACAGCAATCATAATTTTAAATGCTGGGTTAGCTCAAGAGCGATCAAACAACACAATGTAAAATCAAATACCGTCCTGGCTTACGTTAAATGATAAATAAGACCTTAGCATATTATAAATGTAGAATTTTAAATTTTTGGAGAAAAGGTGCGTTAATATCCAATAAAACAGTACTTAGAGCAATGGCAAACTTATCAAAGAAAAAGTCAAGTCTCTATATCACACTATACAATGTACTTTAAATGAAGTAAATCTAAAACCAAAATCACAAAACAACTAGAGGAAAAATGAACAGATGGCTACTGTTAGGAAGGAAGTCATTCCCAGCCTTAAAAGCTTTTAATCGCCAGTCCTAAATTATTTCTGCTTTAAACGCAAAAGAAGAGAGAATAAAAACTAAAACTCTAGAAGTCAAGAAACATTGATAAACAAAAAAACCCTAAATATGATTAAAAGTCACAAACAGCAGTAAATTATCTGTGCTGATACATGATTCACAGTGGCTGATCTAACTAATGCTATAAATGGTGTTCCACAGCTCTAAAAAAACGAATGAATATCCAAAGAGAAAAATTCTGGCAAAATTCATAATAGAACAGCACACAAATAGCCTCAAATGGTTAATAAGCATTTCAGAAAATGTCACGTGGCAGTAATAACCAAAGATGCATAGAGTAAAACCAGAAGAGGTCATTTTCATTCACAAACTGACTAAAGTAAAACGCAACGTTGCCATCGCTGGAGAAAGCGGAGAAGGCTCGCTGCAGACACCACCCCTGGAGCAGTACTTACCTGTACCTCTAAAATGTGCATGCTCCTTGGCTAATTGAGCTTTTAGAGGGTTTTCCTTCGAAAAGAATTGAAAGTGTGCCCTGAGATTTATTCAGTAAGTGTCTCATCATAACCTTGGTTATAACTGCAGGAAATTGGAAAGACCCTCAGTGTTCCAAAATAGGCAACAGAGTAAATAAATTTTGGGGCACCTCTGTGACAGAATAATGCACAGGCACAAAGATTCCTGCGCTTATAAAATCGGCCCCTAAATTACTTCGCTCTTGTGCCTAAATTTCCTTTGTTCACAGTGGAAATGTGTACTTCCTTCAGTTGATTAAATAAATTCATCTACAAAAAAATAGCCTCGTATATTTATTAAAAAGTAAAAAGAAGACAAGCAAAGAACACAGCCACACCTCTGTACCATGAGTTCTTCCTTCGCAGATTCCACCAACGACGGATAGAAAATATTCAGTCAAGAAACGACACCTGCCCTGAATACAGGCATAATATTTCTTGCCTTTGTCTCCTAAGCAATGCAGCTTAACAACCATTCAGGGAGCATTGCCAGGGTATTAGGTGTCACGTCACCTGGAGACCACTTAAGGCACACAGGACGACGTGCCTGTGTGTATACAAATGCCGCACCCTTCTGCAGAAGGGACTTGCACACCCTCTGACTTTGGAATCTGTGGGAGTCCTGGAACACAGCCCCCGGCTGATACTAAGGGAGGACCATACAGACAGTAAGACCTAAAGTGGTGGCACATGCCTATAATCCCAGCACTCAGGAGGCTGAGGCAGGAAGATCACTGCAAGTTCGAGACCAGCCTGGGCTACAAAGTGAGCTCAAGGCCAACCTGAACTGCATAGCGAGACCCTGTCTCAAAACGACAAAAATAAATAAATAAATAAATAAATATAAACACAAAAGGTGGAAAAAGAACATCTGTACATTAATGGTGGTGAAATTACGAATGATATTTATTTTTATATTCTACTATATGCTTTTTTTTTTTTAGACAAGGCCTTGCTATGCAACTTGGCCTGGCCTCTAACTCTGCATAGCCTAGGTTGGCCTCAAGCTCACAGCGATCCTCCTGCCCCAGCCTCCCAAGTGCTGGGCTTACAGGCGTGCACCAACACACCCAGCCATATTATATACTTGGTCTTAACTTCCAAAATATTTTATGATAAGCATGTATCACCTTCATATTTTTAAACATCATAGGTTACTGTCTTGGTTACTTTTCTCTCATTGCTGAGACAAAATAGCCAGCCCCCAAAATGAAGGCAGGAAAGGTTTATTTAGCTTACAGCTTGTGGAGGTTTCAGTCCGTACTTGGCTGGCTCAGAGGCAGAGTGGCACAAGGCAGAGGGCAAATGTTCATGGCAGCAGAGCACAGCCGAAACCACGAGAGCAAAAGGGAGGAAGGGCTGCAAGCAGCCTCCTTTTTCCCTTACATTGTAAACAGCCTACCCCCACCCAGGGAGCCTGCAGCTCTCACACAGTCTCCATTCCCTCCTCCTCCACAGGCTCAGGATGTGTACAAAGTAAGCCCCCTGCCTTCCTGCTGAGTCACTCAGCCAAACCTCCAGACTCCCAAGTTGACACAATGTACCAACCATAACAGTTACCTTTTCTATAGGGTAGATTCGATTTTGCTCAGGAACTACTATGCACCTACTATGTACCTACTATGCACCTACTATGCACCTACTATGTACCTACTGTGCTCTGGGGCCCGGAATACGCTCTGGGAATCTAGAAGAGAGCATGACCCGTCCCCAAAGAAGGCAAAGCACAGCTCAGCTGAAAACTAACACCAGCAACAAAACCCACAAAAACACAGGTGGGCAGCAGGCCTCTTCATGCTGTTGGCTTCCTTCTACATTTTCTGTCTCATCCATGCTTTTATAGTGTATTGTCCAAGTTTTTATTTGAGAGTGAGGTTATTTTTTCAAGAAACATCTCCATGTAGCACGCACATAATGTGTGAAAAAAGCCAAAAGCGATTTCTTAAGAAATCATTAAAATGGACCAGGTACAGTGGCACACACTTGTAATCTCAGCACTCGGGAGGCTGAGGCAGGAGGATCACTATGAGTTCCAGGCCAGCCTGGGCTACAGAGTGAGACCCTGTCTCAAAAAAATAAAGCAACACAAAAACAGAAAGGAGATCATTAAAATGAAGTGGCCGCAATAACAGTTTTTGGGGCAAGAGAGAACGTTCTCAGAATGCATCTCAGCACTGCCCATGAAGTCCCTCTAGGGCTTGGCCCATCGACACTAAGGATAGCTGTGCTACTTGCATGATCCTGATGGATTAAGGCCTACTTTCCTTACTTGCACTAAAATTAGCAGCTAGCACTTATAATGATATGTATCATATGCCAAGTGTTATCTGTGGATTTTGGAGACAGGGTTTTGCTATGTACTTCAAGCTGGCCTCGAACTTGCTGCAATCCTCCTGCCTCAGCTTCCCAAGTGCTGGGATGGCAGTCATGCACCACCTCAAGCTAGTACTTTACATTTTATATTTCCTTCAATACCAGAGGTTAAGCCCAGGCTCTTTACATTTAACTGTATCATTTCTGTTTGCTTCTTTGAGACAGGGTTTCACTAAGGGGAGGCTGACACGGAGACAGGGCTTGAACTCGCAGTCTTCCTGTGTGCGCTGTGACCTGGCATCTCCTCCCCTCCCCATCCAGGGCCCTCGTGTCCCCAAAGAAATGCAAAGAATCTGGGAACGCACGTGACAGCATGGTAGGGCAGAAGAGTGAGCGTCCCGGCCCCCAGCGCTCCCAGCCGCCTTCACTCTCGCCCCACGGCTTCTCCGGGCTCCAGGGCCTGGGTACACAATGTGAAGATCCTGGCAGCCCGAGACACTGTCTGTTCTGGCTGCAGGCATTCCAGCACATTCTACACTCCAGCTAAACTGCAGTCCTTCCAGTCCCAGTGACCCCGGCCCTCTCTGGCCTCGGGGCCCTCCCTGCACCTCTTCTCACTCTGTTCCCCCTGCAGCTTCTGTGGGGCCCACTCTGACCATAGTGGAGGAAGTCTCTGGCCCTGGTCAGACTCTGGGTTCCTTTTCATGTCGGGGTCACCTCTGGGTGCTCCCCGCTCCTCTCCCATCCACCCCAGGGAGCAGGAGCCCCAACAGCAGCCCCCTTGGTACACACCCAGAGCATATCCTGAGGCCAGGCAAGACAGCAGGGTGGTGAAGGTGTGCAGGGAGTAAGAAAGGCCCTGGGACGTCCCCCTGAGTTCTCCAACCCCCACCCAGAGGGTGGATCCCGCCCAGGGCACAGGGGGCAGACAGAGACTGGGACAGCTGCAGGTCACGCAGCGGGGTGCACCACCAGCCCTGTGCTAGGGTGAGACACCATCCCCAGCCACCCGTCCATGCTCAACCTGCAGGATTAGACTGGACAGGAAGAGAACAGGGCACATGCTCTGTTACCCTGAACACACCCTACTGCCTTAGCATGCCGGTACAGCACACATTCAAACATCAGTGATGGGCCAGGAATGTAGCTCATGGCACAGCGCCTGCCTCAAAAGCACAAGGTCCTGAGTTCAATTCCTGGTACCAAACAAAACCAACACATCGGCGAGCATTTACTCTGGTTCTTGCGAGACCTCGTCCTGCTCCAAAGTCACACCACTGGTAACTTATAAAGGAGAAATGTGAACTTCAGTCTGTTCCGGGCCAAAACCCAGGCCCTAAAGGATTTCTGAGCTGTCTCTGCACATGAGGAGAAGCAGGAAGAAATGTTAGAAGCAGGAAGGTCGCACCTCTCAACTGGCGACCAGCCCCGGAAGCTTTCAGTCTCCAGGCCCCAGCCCAGAGCTCCAGATGAGCACCTGTGCCAGGTGACCACCCGCACAGTGCCACCTAAGGGAGTCGGTTCTCACAGCCCGGTAAGCCGCCCTCATCTCTGGCAAAGGCAGAGACAAAGACGCCGAGTTCGCTCCCACACGCGAAGTCCCCAGCCCCAATCAGAAACTCCCTTGGCAGACTAATTACACTTATGGGTGTTCTGTGACTTGCTGTATTCCCAGAAAAAGAAAGAAAAATGAAGTTCTCTTTCAGGTTTTCAGGGTAGATAATGTCAAATATTTACAGAGCAAACATCATTCTAGAGGCGCACCATTCTCCTGCTGCTGATTAGGGGGCTGCCAATCAAGCCGTGACTGGAGGCCTGTCAGCCCTCTCAATAGAAAGAGAAACCTCCTGTCACAGCGGCTGAACCCAGCGCTGGCACGCAGGGGTGACAGGGGCGGCTCTCCGAGGCGGGCCTCTGCAGGAAGGGGCTCCGGGAAGACGGGCAAGGTGCCTCTGGTGGGAAAGTCAGCCGCTCCCACACAAACCAGGGCTTCTCAGACCCTGCATTCGGCATCATCTGGTCTGGGCTGGGTACCACAGCCGGCTAGTGCAGCCCCAGGATGCAGGAGGCTTAAAATCAGCCCCGGGGAAGAGGCTCGGCCTGAGACTCCGGGTGCTGCTGCCATGCTGAGGACCGTCTTAGAACCAGCTGCAAACCGCTGCCGTTCCAATTGTGGAAAACCAATAGCTCTCGTGTCGCCTAGCAGCTTGTAAGAGAAGCAGGATCTTGGAACCAAACCTGCCTCAGCTCCTCAACAGAACTGGCTGCTTTCTGGGTATTGAACCCTGGACTGAGCTATAACCTCAGCGTTTTTGTTTTTTTTTTTTAATTTTGGGGCAAGATCTCACTAAGTCACTAAGTTGCTCAGACTGGGCTCCAACGTGCCAGCCCTCCGCTCCTACCCCCTGCCCCGCCCCAGTGCCGAGATTATAACCGTGCACCACCATGCCCCGCGCTAGGCCTGTATGTGAACAACGTCCCTGTTGGTAACGAACATTTAACTCTGAGAAGCGTTGTCTAACCTGACCACACAGCGGAACCACCGGAAGCAGCTGTTACCCGAGGCTTCTGCCCTCCCCCTCGTGCTTAAATAATCAGCAAGGTCCTTGAGGGGACAGGCTCGGGGATGCGAAGACGCCCTGCGCAGGCTCCCAAGGCCAGCACCTCTGGTGCAGAGTCCTGGGGTGACTGCCGGCACCCCCCTGTTCCCCCGGTGGACCTCGGTTTATTTACACAAATGCCCCCGCGCAGGGCGCCTGTTTATCGCGCGGCTGCTGAGACACGGTCCAGAGCCCCGGGGGCATCTTATGTAACCGAATGCACAGCCTCCCTACGAGCTCCCGCTTCCTCCCCGCCGCCTCGAAGCTCTCGCTCACCGCTCGGTGGAGAGCGCTGGGAACAACAGCTGAACGGAGAAACCGGAGGATCGGGTCAGGAAGAAGCTGCCCCGCCTTCACGCTCCCAGGTTACCCGGCCGGCCGCACTAGCCCGGGCTCGCCAGGCAGGGACTCAGCAAGGCGCCCGCCCAAGGCCAGGGTTCAAGCGCACAGGCTTCGACGCCTTCGGCGCCTCTTACATACGCGGCCCTGCGACAACCTTTAGAGGCACAAAGGTGAGGGGCGCTCGATGTGCCCTTGAGGAGCTTCTCCCCGTGAGGCCGGCGCAGCTCTCTCATGAGACCCGGGCTGGGTGGGCGGCAGGTTAGGCAGCCTCGTGCAAGTCTCTCCGCTTTTCTCCACCATCCGTACCTTCTCCTTCTCTCCCCTCAGTCTGAAACAAGGGATCAGATGACTCCAGACCCTCCCTCCAAACGGCCAGGGACCCTCGTCGCGTGCAGCCTCACTCCCCAACGTGGCTGCCTGAGAACCAGCCAGCGCCCCCTTCTCATCTTTGGACGAAGGGCTGCAGGCCCACCTCCTTCGCCCTCAGTCTCACACGGCCGAGCCCTGGGCTGGCTGCGCCCACCGCCTGAACACTCGGCCCAGGAACCCGCTGGCTTGGGCTCCTCTTCACTCATGCTCTGAGTCCCAGCGCCGCGGGGCTGCCTTCTCTCCGCACTTAACCCACTTTAATGTTCTCTTCACAGCGTACAGCCCCAGCGGACATGACGGCAGATGCCGTCTGCTTCAGTCCGCGATCTGTGGCTGGTCGAGGCTGCCCCACCACAACGCGCACAACGTCCAGAGGCCTTCCTCACTGCCAGGAACGGAGGGTGTTGCTGCTGGCATCGGATGGGTAGGGAGGCCAAGGACGGGCCAAACACCCACCACGCCCTGGAATGTCCCCACGCAGGGAAGAAGCCAGCCCCAGGCGCCAGCAGGACCAGGCGAGACCCGTGGCTCACACAGTGCCTGTCTCCATGGCATCGGGGCCAGGGCCTGCCATGCAGGCAATGCCCAGGAAGTATCTGTGGAATGAACGCAGGAATGAGCAAAGATGGGACTCAGTCCGAGAGCTCAGAAACGCGACACACCCGTCTTGTCTTTCAGGTCTCGGCATATTTGAACCGTTGGTTTTTACCCCCATACACACACTCACGTGTGCACACGCGCGCGCACACACATTTGTTCACGCAAGGTGCGGTGCTCCTGGACGCGCCTCAGCTCCCCTCACAATGCTCACCTGAAAAGCGATCCTTGTTTGTTCGGCTGTCTGCTCCTGGTTCTAAGTTCCAGTAAAGGCCGTGGTGTCTTTTTTGATCACCTGCTCCCCAATGGATCCCCCAGTGGATCCCCCAAGTGCGCAGCCAACTGGCCACTCCCTACTGTGCTGAATAAATGGAGATCATTTACAGGAAAGAGCTCGTTCCGAAATATGGCGATAAATACATCTGTTGAACAAATGAATCTGTGAAGGCGTTATTCACTGAAATATTAATGCGGCTTCCTCCGCCAGCAGTTCAGCACCAGCAGACATCTTTCCATCCCCACCCTCTGAGAGCAGCCCTGGCTCCTGTCTCCCTTTCCCACCGGGGAGAATAAAGCAGAGGATCTGACTGTGCGGGGCAGAAGGGCATCGGAGTGTTGGCACAGGGAAGCCAGGGAACACCAGCCCAGCTCTCGGGACTGAGCCTGGCCAGCAAGGGGCTGGTCCGAAACCTCCAGGTCCCCGCATTCAAACAAAGGATGCCAGGCCTTGGGGACCTCAGCTGAGAGCGTGGAGCTGCCACTCTCCACTCTGCATGGAGGAAAGACACAGTGGGCAGAGAGCATGTCCACTTTCATCCCAATGCAGCCAGGACCGGCAGTGCGTTTTCTCTAGAGCCCCAAGGCTTTGTTTAACCGTGGGGACGTGAAGGAATTCTCCATAAATCTGACTGAGCAGAAAGCATTCCTTCTCCTAGCTTGGCTCCACCCTCTGGAAAGCAAACGCGAACCCTGTGCACATCAGACCCACGCTCATAGGTGCCACATCTAAAGAAATAAAAACAGAAGAAATTGAACTTGATAGTGTCGAGTTCATTAATTCAATGGGTCCAAAATATTGCTTCCACATCCAATCAAAATTTAACACTTGTAATAGTTACCAGCAGTTGCCCACTTTACACTTACCTGCCCCATTTCAAGTGCTCAGAGCCCCTCACAGGCCAGGCACCCCGTGTCACAGAGCTTGGCTGTCCCAGAGGGGACAGCTGTGTTGGGGTGTCACCCCCTCCAGAGCTGATGTTGACATTTCAGTGTCATGGTAGTAATACTAAGACATGGGGCCTCTAAGAGGTAATCCCACTTCTCGAACAGGGGAGTCTGTTGTCTCCAGAGTGAATTCATCACCCACCCTCTGGCCCTCTCCATCCCTCGCTCTCCCTTTGCCCCTTCTGCTCTGGACAGGAGACCCCACAGTCTGACTGTGGACTTCCCAGCCTCCAGAACCACTGGCCAATAAATCTCTGTTCTTTACAAATGACCACCTCAGGTATTCTGTCATAGTAGCACCCAGTGAACTAATCTGAGGACTTACTACACTCTTTTGGACTTTTTAAAACTGTCTAGCATTCAGTTTGCTCCCTTTTTTTTTTTTTTGAGACAGTCTCAGTATGCTGTTCAGGCCAGCCTTGAGTTGAATATGTAGCCCAGGCTGGTCTCCAACTCATGGTGATCCTCCTGCCTCAGCCTCCAGGCTACTATGACAGGCGTGTGCCACCACGCCTGGCTGTTTGTCTCTTTTTTCTAGTGTGAGTGCCCATACATCTTCTAGGGAGTGGTGTCTCTGAATTAGTTATCTATTGCTGCCTGTTCTGGGTTGAACTGTACCCCTCCCTAAAAGATATGTTGAAGTCTAACCTCCACTACTTAGGAATTGTCTCTTGTTTGGAAATAAGGCCTTTAGAGAAGTAACTAGGGTAAGATGAGACCATCCTGCTACAGTGAATGTCACACTGGGAAGATTTTATGGCAAGACACAGGCAGAAGACGGCCATGGCCACACCAAGGATGCCTGGTGCTCCCAGAAGCTGCGAGAGGCCAGGGGTCACTTGTTCCATCCACCTTCAGGGAGCAGGGACCCGCTGACGCCCAAGTGTGGCCTTTTCTGGTGTCTGGTGAGGTAACGCATTTCTGTGGTCCTACACCAAGCACTTTGTGGTACTTCATGGTCTTGGCAAACCAATATACTACAATAACGATTCATCCCAAGTAGCAACCTGAACCACTGCATGTGTTCTGTCAGAGCTTCTCTGGGTCAGGAACCCTGGGTTTAGTTGGGTGCCTCTGGCTCACAAACTTGGAGTTGGTCAGGGCTGTAGTCATCTTAAGGTCCAGCTAAAGCAAAAGTTGTTTCCAGGAAAAAGCAGTGGTTCTGTGGGCTACATCGAATTTCCCTGGGGCTGTTGGGCCGACAGGCCAAGGGCCTCCCTTCTTCATTGGCTGTGCGGATAAGGGCCTCTCTTCCTCACTGGCTATCAGGCTAAGTGCCTCTCTTCCTCGTTGGTTACTGGGCTGAGGCCTCCCTTCCTCACTGGCTGAAGGGCTTTGCTCTTCACTGGCTAGTGGATGGGTGCCCCCTGTCCCTCACCGGCTGTTGGCTGGGACCTTCAGTCCGTTCATCACTACATAGGACTTGCTAAGGGTGGCTGTGGCTACAGCTGCCTGACAAGCCAGAGAGCGAGTGGATGCAATGAGACAGAAGCCAGGGAGGTTTTCGTGAGCTCATCACAAAGTGGGGTCCCTTTCCATTTGCCTCATTCTGTTCACTAACAGGAAGCCAGCAGGTGCCACTGGCACTCGGAGATGTCACCCAGGGCAGGAGGAGCAGCAGCTAGGGATCAGGAGGCCACCCAGAGGCTGCCTACTGCACACCCAGACTATGTCCTGGAGTAGCCGGGCTCTAGCTCCGTCTCACCCCTCCTCCAGGACAGTCAGGGCCTTCCCGCTGCGGGACCCCGGAGGCCTCCATCTGCTTCCCTGCCAAGCCCGTCCACCCACCAGGAACTCAGCAGCCACCTGAGCCACCTCATCATTGAAAAGTTCTGTTTCCTGTGGGCAAAAGTTCCGCTTCCTGTGTGCACTCTGACTGACAGAGGTTTGGACAAATTTGCCAAACTTAGGGCCTGGCATAGAGCTCAGTGGCACAGTGACTGCCTTGCAAGCATGAGGTCCTCAGTTCGATTCCCCGTACCACCAAAAAAGAATTACTAGTTGTCCACTAGTTACTCTGGGCCTCACTTGTTTTTTGGCTGGGCGTGGTAGCCCACACCTGTAATCCCAGGACTCAGGAGGCTGAGGCAGGAGGATGGTTGTGAGTTTGAGACCAGCCTAGGCTACAAAGTGAGCTCAAGATGAGCCTAAACTTAATAACAAGACCCTGTCTCAAAAAGACCAAAAGAAAAAAAAAATGAATTCTAAAATGACCTTGGATGGATCTGAGTTACTGGGCAACGCGCTTCCGGCCCATCCCGCTCTTCCTCCCAGGCTCGCATCTTCCCAAGAACCACTAACATCAGTCCTGATAGCATCAAGCTTCCTGTCTGAGTGACATTTCCGGGTTTGTCAGCTTAAAGCAGAGTAAAAGCTCATACCCGTGTGTGTGTGTGTGTGTGTGTGTGTGTGTGTGTCTGGCTTGCTCTCATGTGCTGGCTTTCTGGGTATTCTGAAATTAACCAGGACTGCCAGAGGACCTTAGCAAATATTTGGTCATAACGTGTCTTCAGAGAATCACGTTCTGATCTAACCACACCCAATAAAACCCACCCTCTGCTTCACCGAAGGCTTGTCTGGCTGTCAAGCAAGGAGGTCGTTTTACTGAAAAGACTCATGATGTACTGAACAAAAGCTTAGGAAATAAACTCTCATTCCCAAAGGAGCAGTCGACTCACTCTAAAATATTCAATTTATGGCCTATATTGAATCCTGTGTCTGTAATTTACTGCCCTAACTACAAAGGAGGGTTTTTTCTTAATACAAACCAATTTCAATATATTTTACTATTTTCCTTGCCTCTGTTAAAGCAGAAATAACAAGCTTTGCTGGAAAAGTAGGAGTCAAGTGCAGTAGAGACTCACAGGCCTCCTGTCCCCTCACTTCCCCTGCGCCACGCTCTGACCGGGTGCCCGTGATTGCGCTGGATTCTCTGAGCATTCAGATCCACCATGGTTTTGACATCCACCAAAGCTCTTAGGAAGAAAAGCAGGGGTTTGTACAACGAATATGTATTTCTGGGCATGGTAGCACCTACCTGTAATTGCAGCACTTAGGAGGCTGAGGCAAGAGGATCACCGTGAGCTCAAGGCCAAACCGGGCTACACAGTGAGTTCAAAGCCAGCCTGGACTACACAGTAAGAGCCTGTCTCAACCTCCCCTTTAAAAAAAAAATGTGCTGGGGATATAGCTCAGTGGCACAGCACCTATCTGGCAAGCGCAAGGTCATGAGTTCAATTTCCGGTACAAAAACAAAACAAAACAAAACAAAATATATATATATATATATATATATGGCATCAACCATGTGTCAAGAATCATTCTAGGTGCTGGAAACTCAACAATATATAAAGAAGACAACAACTGTCCTCACTTTAAGGAACTGCATTCTAGAAATGAGCAGGAAACAAGTAAATGAAAGACACACTATGGGGAATGCTTGGGGGTCAGACAAGTCCTCACCAAGACGCTGTTTTGATAAAGACCTAAAGGAGGTGCAAGGAGCAGCTCTCTATAGATCAAGGAAGAGCGACTATGACGATGTAACATCCTCTGCTCTGTACTGGTGAGGGGTCCCACTGGCTCCATACCTAGAAGCTACTCTCAGGAAGCTGGAGATTGGGCAAAGGGCTATTACAAGCAGCCCAGGCAAGGGTGAGTGGCCTGTGGGGGGACACATGATTAGATTTTAGATTCCTTTTTAAATTGCCCTTACTGGGCTGGTGGCTCACCTCCAGTCCCAGCACTTAGGAGGCTGAGGCAGGAGGATCATTACAAATTCAAAACCAGCCTGGTCTACAAGAGAGCTCAAGGCCAGCCTGAACTGCATAGC